>CATNEM010000136.1:2745000-2755000 GCA_950096795.1 Macrostomum cliftonense | reverse complement strand
AGACCCAAAACACAAAACAAATTGACAAAAAAGGACCAGAAAAACACAACAGACGAAGGGTAAAAACCAAAAGATACCATTCACACAGACCTTAAAGACACAACCGAACCAATATTAATACACAAAACAGACACAAAAAAGCTTACGATTAAAAGCAGAAGAACCTATTGATGACAACTTCAAAGATAATACACAAGTACAGCTCAAAATTCAGCCAACACAATTTTAAACAAATCCACAGCTCACTCTCGTCCAGCGCAGCCGCATAAACTCCGCTCGACGGCGTAAACGCTGGCGGAAACTCGTTGACATCGGTGACGGCCACTCGGACAGGCCTAGCTGGGGCCGAGGACGGCGTCGGCCTGCCGGCGTCTTCGCAGTTGACAACAAAATCGACGTAGACGTGACCGGACTCGCGATCAACGAGGCCAGCAGCTGACACGGTCAGTTGGCCAGTGGCGGCGTCAATCGAGAAGGCGGCGGCGAGATCGGCACCTCCGGCGGCCGTGGCTGAGGCCATTGAATAAGTCAGAGCCTGGCGCATTGTGTGGGAAGGGATCTGTTGCGTCATACTCGCTACTTTCTACTGTTAGTAGATGCAAAGAAGTTTAATGTTTAAATTAATTTGTTTAAAACTCGTGACATCACATTTGCACTACTCATGACGTCATTTTTATACAACTTATGACGTCATCTTTATACAACTTATGACTTTATATTTATACTACTCGTGATGCTGACGTCAGCGTGTCTTAACGTTATCACGAAATCAAAAGCGTTGAAATCAAAAAGGCAGCTAAAAGTTTACTTGAAAAATTAAATTCCTCACCCCGTCCAGTCCGACATCGGCATCGGTGGCCTGAGCCAGAAACACGTCGGCGCCAAATCTGACTGTCTCGTTAATAGTTGCTATGCTAGTTGTAGCGTCCGTATAGGGAGGAATAAAAGCGGCCCATTTTGGTGCATTGTCGTTCAGGGGAGTCACCGTGACGGTCACGGTCACTGTGCTGCTCAGCTGATCGGCTGCTGGAGTCGCGCTATCTCGAATGCGAATTAAAAGCTGCTGGTTCGGCGAAATACCCGATGCTAGGTCGTAGTCTAGGGCGATGCTGTTTCTTAGTTGGCCTGAAAATTCCCAATTATGAATTGATCGATAGATAGATGGCTACACAGACAGACAGACAGACAGACATACAGACAGATAGACAGACACTCAGACAGACAGACAGACAGACAGACAGACAGACAGACAGACAGACAGACAGACAGACAGAAAGACAGAAAGACAGACAGACAGACAGACAGACAGACAGACAGACAGACAGACAGACAGACAGACAGACAGACAGAAAGACAGACAGACAGACAGACAGACAGACAGACAGACAGACAGACAGACAGACAGACAGACGGAAAGACAGACAGACAGACAGACAGACAGACAGACAGACAGACAGACAGACAGACAGACAGACAGACAGACAGACAGACAGACAGACAGACAGACAGACAGACAGACAGACAGACAGACAGATAGATAGATAGATAGATAGATAGATAGATAGATAGATAGATAGATAGATAGATAGATTGATTGATTGATTGATAGATAAATAGATAAACAGATAAATCTACACCCACTGCAGCAGCCCACCTGTAGCCGAGTCAATGCTGAACACGGTGGTGTTGCCGCTCACAATAGAGTACACCAGCACGGCGTTACTGCCAGCATCTCTGTCCACACAGGCCAGACTGGAGACCAGAGTCCCGGTGAAGCTCTCGTCAATTGTGACGGAGCGCACGCTTGGCGAACAGCTCGGTGAATTGTCGTTGATGTCGTTCATAGTCACCGTCACGGATGCGGTGGCTGAGTTTCCCCCGCTGTCTGTGATCTGTGCAGGTTGAAGTGATAATTTTTGGGTGTCAAATAGGAAAGGGAGGAAGAAAAAGTCAATGGAGCGACTCAGAGGATCAAAAAATTACGCAATCCTCACCACCAGACGCAGATCTGTCATGACCGGAGTGGGATAATATCCTGTAGACGAACTGCTGAACTCTCTGTCAAACTTGGTAGCTGTAGAAATCTTGCAGTTGGTTTTGTCCACGGTGAAAAATCTGGCGTCCTTGCCTAGGGGGCCGGTGGGATTTTTTACTTTTAAGGATCTTTATCCAAAGCATCTGAGCTCTTTTTGAGCTGCCATACTCTTGATACTCGTGAGACTTGAAACAAAAATGCGGAGCCGAGAACCTAGTGCTGTGGTTTCAACCTGGCTTACTTTATTTAGTCCTGGTTACATTACGTCAGAAGTGATTTAATTATCGTATGAATATAGTGGCACTTTTTAGGCTGTTTAAAAAGTTAGGCACTTGAGAACAGCAATGAAAGTTGCCTAGCTCGTATTTGGATGTTTGGTAATTGAACTAATTTGGTCTGGCATTAGATAATGTCAGGAAGGATAGACGGCGAGAACATGGGGTCAAAAAAAGTAAAACTATAACATTAAGAGTAGAGGTCTAGCGCATCCGCCTTGTGGGCTACTGGTCCAGGTTCGACCAAGCTTTGTACTGCTGAGTCATTTTTCGATATATCGCGTGTTTTCGTGTGCATGGCCGTTTTAACTTGAGGCCTCCGTACTTGAGAGTCTGTGTCTGCATCACAATGTTTAGTGTGACTGCACGCGCTTCAGGAGTCAGCGAACTGGGCAGCAAGGGTCTATTGTATAGTAGCTTGCGGGTATGTCGGGACGCGCAAAAGTCCCGACCGTGCAAAACATTTGGCCAATATTACACGATCAACATACCATCCATCAAAATTGTAACTAAGACACAGGCTGGTCATTATTTCAGCTGAACTCTACAAAAAATTATTACTACTATTGTTAGAGTCGGACAATCAAAGCTGATAGCTGAGAAGAGAGCCACTTGCCAGTAGCTTTGGTGCCCCCTTGCCCGTAGCTTTGGTGCCCCCCCTGCCAGTAGCTTTGGTGCCCCCCTGCCAGTAGCTTTGGTGCCCCCCTGCCAGTAGCTTTGGTGCCCCCTGCCAGTAGCTTTGGTGCCCCCCTGCCAGTAGCTTTGGTGCCCCCCTGCCAGTAGCTTTGGTGCCCCCCTGCCAGTAGCTTTGGTGCCCCCCTGCCAGTAGCCTTGGCGCCCCCTGCCAGTAGCTTTGGTGCCCCCCTGCCAGTAGCCTTGGCGCCCCCCTGCCAGTAGCCTTGGCGCCCCCCTGCCAGTAGCCTTGGCGCCCCCATGCCAGTAGCCTTGGCGCCCCCCTGCCAGTAGCCTTGGCGCCCCCCTGCCAGTAGCCTTGGCGCCCCCCCTGCCAGTAGCTTTGGTGCCCCCCTGCCAGTAGCCTTGGCGCCCCCATGCCAGTAGCCTTGGCGCCCCCCTGCCAGTAGCTTTGGCGCCCCCCTGCCAGTAGCCTTGGCGCCCCCCTGCCAGTAGCCTTGGCGCCCCCCCCTGCCAGTAGCTTTGGTGCCCCCCTGCCAGTAGCCTTGGCGCCCCCCTGCCAGTAGCCTTGGCGCCCCCCTGCCAGTAGCTTTGGTGCCCCCCTGCCAGTAGCCTTGGCGCCCCCATGCCAGTAGCCTTGGCGCCCCCTGCCAGTAGCTTTGGTGCCCCCCTGCCAGTAGCTTTGGTGCCCCCCTGCCAGTAGCTTTGGTGCCCCCCTGCCAGTAGCTTTGGTGCCCCCCTGCCAGTAGCCTTGGCGCCCCCTGCCAGTAGCTTTGGTGCCCCCCTGCCAGTAGCCTTGGCGCCCCCCTGCCAGTAGCCTTGGCGCCCCCCTGCCAGTAGCCTTGGCGCCCCCATGCCAGTAGCCTTGGCGCCCCCCTGCCAGTAGCCTTGGCGCCCCCCTGCCAGTAGCCTTGGCGCCCCCCCTGCCAGTAGCTTTGGTGCCCCCCTGCCAGTAGCCTTGGCGCCCCCATGCCAGTAGCCTTGGCGCCCCCCTGCCAGTAGCTTTGGCGCCCCCCTGCCAGTAGCCTTGGCGCCCCCCTGCCAGTAGCCTTGGCGCCCCCCCTGCCAGTAGCTTTGGTGCCCCCCTGCCAGTAGCCTTGGCGCCCCCCTGCCAGTAGCCTTGGCGCCCCCCTGCCAGTAGCTTTGGTGCCCCCCTGCCAGTAGCCTTGGCGCCCCCATGCCAGTAGCCTTGGCGCCCCCTGCCAGTAGCTTTGGTGCCCCCCTGCCAGTAGCTTTGGTGCCCCCCTGCCAGTAGTCTTGGCGCCCCCATGCCAGTAGCTTTGGCGCCCCCCTGCCAGTAGTTTTGGCGCCCACAACCAAAGATGGACCTTGCAAAAAATCCTTACTACACCCCTGATTTCAAATAGCTTTGCGCACAAGTATGTTCGTATCTTCTCGAAAATGATGCAAAGTACTTTGGGCGTGGTAAAGTTTTTCTGATTTAATATTTTTCAAGTAAGAATATGTTTTAGATGCCTAACGTTTATGAACCGATTTTAGAAAGGCAATACACTCTTTATAAACATACGCTCTACTTTCTTTACTTTCTACTTTTGTAAGTAGAGTGTCGCGAGATAGTTTTCAGTTTTTTTGGCTTAACGTAGGCAAATTTGCATGCATTAAACACGACTCACCCTCGAGCGCACAGGTGATGACGTCACCATAGCCAGTTTCAACGTCGGTGAAAGCCGGCGAACAACCCGACAGCGGCGTCCCCGCCGGCTGCTCCTCGTTGACGTTGCAGGCGTAGGGGATCGTGCCGGTGAAGGCCGGGGTCACGTCCCAGATGTTGGTCACGGTGATTCGGAGCTCTAACGTGATTGGCGTGGCCAAGCCGCTGACCAGTGACACACTGAGGAGCAGCAAATATCTGGCTGTTAATGACCTGCTCAGTCAGCAACCAGTGGAAAATGGTAGAGCAAAACTGATTTGAGAGTAGGAGATTGGAGTGACATATTTCAGAGTGGAGGATTTGAAAGTTACAGGTTTGAGAGTGCGAGTTAGCGAGTGACATATTTGAGAGTGACAAATTTGAGAGGTTTGAGTAACAGGTTTGAGAGTGACTGGTTTGAGAGCGACAGGTTTTAGAGTGACAGGTTTGAGAGTGAAAGATTTAAGGGTGACAGGTTTGAGAGTGACAGGTTTGAGAGTGACTGGTTTAAGAGTGACAGGTTTTAGAGTGACAGGTTTGAGAGTGAAAGATTTAAGGGTGACAGGTTTGAGAGTGACAGGTTTGAGAGTGACGGGTTCGAAGGGTGACGGTTTTGCGAGCAACATTGAGCGCAAACAGCTGATACACCAAGTACCCCAACATCGGCATCGCAGACTCACAAAGGCGCGCAGGTGATGCTTGTCACTCCAGCGTCAAAGTCAATGACGGATTTGACAGTCAGCTGACAGTCCGAGGTTGCAGCCGTGTCGCTGACCAAGTCGAAGGAGTCGGTGCAGCCCGCGGCGCTGCCGGCAAGGCTGCAGGTCACTCTGTCACCGAATGGGACATCGGCGGCCGTCAAGGTGCTGACAACGGTGCCCACAGGTTGGGCCTCCCTCACGGAGATGAAGGCCGGATTGGTGGCGGGCGTCGACCAGGAGAGCGCGGCTGTTGAATGTCGATTGATGCCAGCGAATTCTGGTGACTTTCAGCTGCTGGTGAAGTCTAATGAATAATCAAGATTTTGTCTTACCAATGCCAGCAATTAAATTAGCTACTAGAAGCAGAACCAGGTACAGTAAGAATCTCATTTTACTGCAGGATTAATAATAAAAAAGAAATAGCCGTTTTAATTTATTATAAGAATTTTTTAACTAGCTAAAATTCTTTCTTTATTTGAAGATTTTTTGTTTTTCGCCTCGTTGTCACGGCAACGATAAAAATGTTTTGGCCAACCAACACGAATAAGAAGAGAGTAGTTTGGCTGCAGGCAAACAAAGCAGCCAAACTGGTCTGATGGATGGATTCGAGCTCTGTTTGCCTTTCACTAATTTTTTTCGTTAATAACAGCTCGTCTAAAGTGAGTGAGTGAGGTGTCAGAGCTGGCACCTTTTGTTGGTTTAAAGGTGTTTGTGTGCGAAAGTGAAAACTACAGAACTACAGAAAACTATAGAAGACAGACAATGAACAATTTTAGCAGTTTGTTAGTCAAATATAGACAGTAAAATGTGAAATGTGAAAAGCTGGTTAATTATCATCAATTAAGCTTATGATTTGTATAAAAGTACAACTTGAAGCGATTTTTTGTACTTCCTGGAGATTTTAATAGCTATAATCCGAATACTCTACTGCCAGTAGAAAAACATTCGTAACGCCCACATATTTAAAGCTTAAACGGTTTTCATAAAAAAATTCGAAAAATAGAGAAAAAAGTATCAATGGCATCCAAAAACCTATTCTTGTGTATTTACGACTTTAAATACGCAGATATAATACAGCAAGAATTTTTTTCATTTTTCAACAAAAATCAAAGCACTGTAATTATTATAGCTGGGAAGTTATTTTAGATACAAATAATTAAGTTGTTAAAATTCGTTTACTTCTACTTATTAACATGATTTTTATTTTAAATAGGCGCCAAGTTTAATAAAAAAATAAAATTTTTCTGCATGCAAAATAACAGCCTGATGTAGCTACGCTCGTAAATATAAAATATTTGTTGCTATGGGCACTACAATTATTGAAGGTCTATCTTTAGGGATCATTAGTCTTCTCCGCATCCGCTGACTCGCCGTCTTCCCCAACTTCGCTGTCTCTGTCAATCAGAGACCGTTTATTCGCCGCATCATCTTTCCTATTGAGGCACAGGCAGACAAAGAGCAGGCCGAGCAGCAGCGGAATCGCTACAAAGACGCCCAGCCACAGGTACATCAGCTCGGCATTCAGCGGGCTGCCTGTGATTTGCATCAAAGAATTTCGTTTAGGAAAAACGTCTCAAAATTATTTAAACATTTAAACATTTATTTAGACACCCAACCTTTCGACAGCTGCTCTGTCCTGACGGGCTGGAGGGGCCGCAGCACCCACTCTAAATTTACACCCAGCTCAAACTGGTACCCGATCTCAGCTGGGTGGACAGCAGCAAAGGCAAACATTGTCCACTAGAGCCAGGACTCGAACCCAGGACCTTCCGGTCATAGAAGAATGCGTACAGAAATAGATGAAGATGGAAGATTAATAACTCACTAGAATTGGTGACATTTCACATGGTCGCATTAGCCGAGCAATGTTAGATTTTGTTGGAGCTTCCTACGAAAACGAGGTCCTGGACTCGATTCAACTAAATTTAGCGTGGCAGCTAAGCAGTTCTGATCTACCACTGAGTTCTAAAAATAGCATCAAGATTAGTTCTCCAATCCAGATTCTGATTTTAGAACTCCTTAGTTTTCACTGAAGATAACTGTAATAGTATTTAGTTGTATTGTAGTTCCAGTGTGGAATCCAGCGGGCGTACCCGATCTCAGCTGGGTGGACAGCAGCAAAAGCAAAGATTTTCTCTCTAGAGATTGGGCTCGAACTCAGGACCTTCCGGTCGTAGAGGAATGCGTACAGAAATAGATAAAGATGAAGATTAATAACTCACTAGAGTTGGTGACATTCCACATGGTTGAATTAAAATCTCCACCAGTGAAATTCAGACCAGAAGCAGAAGTTGTCACTGAGAATTGCTGCTGCTGCTGTTGTTGTTGTTGGTGATTTTGCTGCTGCTGCTGCAGGTGCTGCTGGTGATTCTGCAGCAACTGTTGCTGCTGGGCCGGCTGCGGCATTGGAATCTTCATCTCGTTGGACACCAACGTGCCGGAGCCGCCATCCATGGTGACATTGTGCAGAGTCAGGTAGGACACCACCTGCTGGATCTCTGCGGAGGCGGCGCTCAAACGAGCTGGATAAGTCATGTCAGAAAATTTCGGGAAATTCGCGCGAAAAAAATACAGAAAAAAAGCCGAAGCCGGGCAAAGTAGGCAAACTGCAGAAGAAATAATCCCGACTCAATCAGTGAGGAAGATCCGCTGGCCCTTTGTTGCAGCTGTTGCATTTTTATGCTCGCTTTTTACAGGAAAAAAAAATCTGTTGCTCCGGGACCAGTGATTTCCATGGCCGGAACTTTGAATGCAATATAAAAACTTGAGGAACTTGAGGTTGTAAAACAGTTGAACAACTGGCGCAGGGGTGGCTTCTCTTTTTCTCTCTCTGTTTGGTTTTCTTGGAAGAAGAATTTATGCAAACGCAGCTACGGGGATTGTAAACTAAAGTTTAATATTTTACTTTGTTTGTTAGGGAAAAAGGTGATTAAAATTTGCACAATACGATTCTTCAAGAGACATCGGGTAGGATTTTGCACCACGTATCCTCAGGGTGCAGTGTACGCTTTGCATTTGACAATAAACACCTCTTTATTGGCTTGTTCTACAGTTTGTAATGAAATTAGATCAATTAGAAAGCTGAAGATTTTCTAACGGAAAGCTGATTTACCTTTTTTTAAATACAATTTTCAAGCTTTTGGTCGTTTTGGATGTTTAAATTCTCGTATGAACTACAATACTCGTACAACTATATACCATTACAGTATCTTAGGAAACTAAGGAGTTCTAAAATTAGAATCTGGATTGGAAAAACTAATCTCGATGCTATTTTTAGAACTCAATGGTAGATCGGAACTGCGTTTAGCTGCCTCGCTAAATTTAGTTGAACATAAGCTGAGCCGAGCTCAGGACCTCGTTTTAGTAAGATATTCCAACAAATTCCAACATTTTCTCATGGCTATAAAATGTTTCTCGCAACCCACTCGCCCAGTAATATTTTAGTAGTCTATGGCCAAAAGTCCACGCCAGTTTTTAATGGGAAGGGAAACAGCAACGAAATATTTCTAATTGAAAAAAACCAAATAAATTATAAACTTTCTGATTGACTTCCCCAACAATTTCCCGTCGCCATGACGTCACCCAACAATGCCAGTCGATTTCCTAGCGACATCGACGACGAAGAATTTGCTTGCCAGAGCGACGTAAGGTTCGCCGACACGACTGAGACGCTGCAATCGGAGGAGCTGGCGGCTACCGCCGAGAATTACCAGCTCGAGTCTGAGGCGCCAATCATTAGGGATGTCACTGAGGATGAGAAACAGTTTGCGGGCGACCTGACTGGTGAGCTGTGTTGTTGGGGAATAACACGGGGAATTTAGTGGGATTTAGAATGCGTCTTTGTTTACTTGCTGTGGGATTTTGACCGTAGAGATTTTTAAGGTACTTCAGTGTGGAATCTAGCGACAGTTCAATGAGATTTCCAGTGTGGAATCTAGCGCCTAGCGGCAGTTCAATAAGATTTCCAGTGTGGAATCTAGCGCCTAGCGACAGTTCAATAAGATTTCCAGTGTGGAATCTAGCGCCTAGCGACAGTTCAATAAGATTTCCAGTGTGGAATCTAGCGCCTAGCAGCAGTTCAATAAGATTTCCAGTGTGGAATCTAGCGGCAGTTGAATGAGATTTCCAGTGTGGAATCTAGCGGCAGTTGAATGAGATTTCCAGTGTGGAATCTAGCGGCAGTTGAATGAGATTTCCAGTGTGGAATCTAGCGGCAGTTGAATGAGATTTCCAGTGTGGAATCTAGCGGCAGTTGAATGAGATTTCCAGTGTGGAATCTAGCGGCAGTTCAATAAGATTTCCAGTGTGGAATCTAGCGGCAGTTCAATAAGATTTCCAGTGTGGAATCTAGCGGCAGTTGAATGAGATTTCCAGTGTGGAATCTAGCGGCAGTTGAATGAGATTTCCAGTGCGGAATCTAGCGGCAGTTGAATGAGATTTCCAGTGCGGAATCTAGCGGCAGTTGAATGAGATTTCCAGTGCGGAATCTAGCGGCAGTTGAATGAGATTTCCAGTGTGGAATCTAGCGGCAGTTCAATAAGATTTCCAGTGTGGAATCTAGCGGCAGTTGAATGAGATTTCCACTGTGAAATCAAGCGGCAGATTAATGAGATTTCCACAGTTCCAAAATGAAATTGATGACATTCCCGCAGAAGTCGGCTCGCCAATCACCAATTCTGAGAACCTGTCAATCTCTGGCGTGGTA
>CATNEM010000136.1:2602500-2742500 GCA_950096795.1 Macrostomum cliftonense | reverse complement strand
GTCCTGTGGCGCTTAATTAGAATGTCCTGTGGCGTTTAACTAGAATGTCCTGTGGCGCTTCACTCGAGAATGTCCTGTGGCGCTTAACTAGAATGTCCTGTGGCGCTTAGCTAGAATGTCCTGTGGCGCTTAATTAGAATGTCCTGTGGCGTTTAACTAGAATGTCCTGTGGCGCTTAATTAGAATGTCCTGTGGCGTTTAACTAGAATGTCCTGTGGCGCTTAACTAGAATGTCCTGTGGCGCTTAATTAGAATGTCCTGTGGCGTTTAACTAGAATGTCCTGTGGCGCTTCACTCGAGAATGTCCTGTGGCGCTTAACTAGAATGTCCTGTGGCGCTTTACTAGAATGCCCTGTGGCGCTTAATTAGAATGTCTTGTCGCGCTTATTATGCCTTAAACTTATCCCGCTTAGAATAGATAATCTTGAGTTGCAAACTCAGTGGGATATCTCTAGCGAGTCTGTCAAAAGCGAAAAATAAGTATTTCTCATGTTGCATGTTTTATTTGTTTTCGTTCACAGGAACGGCTGCCCGCTTGGTTAGCATGGAGCAGCAAAAGGACAAAAAGGATGACAAAGAAAAGGTAAGCAGGAAATTTTTTGCTTTTATTTTATCATATATCGTTGGTTTTTTCATGTATGCAAGGTTTTCCGCCAATAAAGGCCAAAATCAGTCAATAATAAATCCTGTCAATCTGTCAAGTCTATCCTGTCAATCTGTCAAGACTTTCCTGTCAATCTGTAAATAAACTAGCCTGTGAATATTTCAAAACTACAGCTTTTTAATCTGTTAACATACCAGCCTGTCAATCTGTCAATAAATCAGCCTGTTAATGTCAACACACCAGCCTGTCAATGTGTTAATAAATCTGCCTGTCAATCTGTTAATAAATCAGCCTGTCAATCTGTTAATCAGTCTGTCAATCCGTCAATAAACCAGCCTGTCAATCCGTCAAAAAACCAGCCTGTCAATCTGTCAATAAACCAGCCTGTCAATCCGTCAATAAACCAGCCTGTCAATTCGTCCCTAATCCTGTCAATCGCGCATTCACACACCGCAGCACTACAAGCCTTCGTCCACGGCGTTTGACTCCCGATCTAGCGAAGACGCCGGCGCCACCGCCAGCGCCAGCACCATCATCCCGGACGCCCAGACGATGGCGACGGCCAGCGCACTGGCGGACGCGGCGGCAGCCGCAAAAGCGGCGGTGCTGATGGACAAGAGGCGGGCAATGATGGACGACGGAACGAGCAGCGAGGTGTCCAGCCAGGAGGACACTCTGACAACCACCAGAGAGGGTCAGAGGAGCGCCGCCGCGAAGGCGAGAGACAGGCAGGACATGCATCAGGCAAGCGTGGACGCAACTGACGTGCACCACACAGGCAGCCTGCACCAGGTGTACAGCAGCTACCTGGCCAAGGACAGCAGCGAGAAGGTCAAACGGCAGATTGGCACTCACTATCTGAGGCAATACTATGGGTGAGTGCGACTTTAGGTGGACTGTTCTGGGGAAGTAGGTTGATGGTCTAGGAGGATAGAAACTACTTGCGCAACATAAGGATAGATCTAATGGTTTTTACCCTAGAATCCTCAAGAATCCAGGAGAATAAATTCTTAGCTTAGAAATCTAGGAAGACAATTTCTTAAACTGAGGATCTGGGAGTTTATATTCCCAAACTGAGGATCTGGGAGTTTACATTCCTAAACTAAGGATCTGGGAGTTTAGGTTCCCAAATTGAGGATCTGGGAGTTTACATTCCTAAACTGAGGATCTGGGAGTTTAGATTCCCAAATTAAGGATTTGGGAGTTTAGATTTTTAAACTGAGGATCTGGGAGTTTAGATTCCCAAATTGAGGATCTGGGAGTTTAGATTCCCAAACTGAGGATATGGGAGTTTAGATTCCCAAATTGAGGATCTGGGAGTTTAGATTTTCAAACTGAGGATCTGGGAGTCTGACTTCCCATACATAGCATCTGGGAGGACGGCTCCCCAAATGAGGATTTAAAAGAGTTTTGCAGCTTATGCAATGTGCGAAGACCTTTCGTTGATTTGACCCAATCAACTACCTAAAAAACTCCCCTCATAACCGACTCTTGACGCTGCAGCCCCGCCGAGCAGCACGGTGAGAAAGACGACACGGAACTGTCCGAACGAAAGCGCCGCAAAAGACAAAAGAAAACCCGTTTAAACGAGGGCCTCGGCTACTGCGGCTACCTGCTTCCTCTAGTATTCGTCATCATCATATTCAGCGCCATCTGCTACTTCTCCTTTGAAATCCTGCTTAGCAAGAAGTTGAACTCCAACTACTCGTTGATCCTGTTCAGCATAACCACATCCGCAGGCGGACTGTTCTACTGGTACAACTTATTCGCCTCGGAGCCCAACTTGATCTGATAGTGAGATCGGCCCCTAGCAACTAATTTGGGATATTAATTTCCCAAACAAATCCCAGTTAATTATAATTTGAAAGAAACGCGCCTTTCATGTGATTATAAAACAAAATAATAATTGGCTGTTATATATCAGTTCTTAACTTGTTTATTTGTCGTTTCGAATTTATTCAAAGGTGAAAAAAATTTTGCTTTTACTGCAAGATAAAACTGGTGGACTCTTAGAGTTAGAAGCTGGTGGACTCCTATACAAATTTGGTATTTAATGAGGACGACTTTTTGGGTACCCCGAGTAGACAAGTATTTATATTACTTTACAATTTCGATAGTTTTTTTTAAAAGCAAAAACAAACTTTGATGAGAAAATGAGCGCCTAACAGCACTAATTTATGAGTCAGCAAGCAATTAATGCATTAAGGATAGGAATTGCGAGTTTAGGGTAAATTAGATAAATATGAAATAAATTTACAAGTTGCAAATACAAATATAACCAATGTAATGAATGTTTATGTTATAATTAAATTAAGTGAATGATAATCAGTACGTATTTGTTTATAACTAACAAGCACATAATGCACAAATATTATAACAGCATTTTGTAACAAAAAAGCGAATTATTTGCTGGAATACCCGAAATTTGTTGAAGGCAATGAGGGTGATTCTAAGAAAGATAGTGCCCATTCTTGGAAAGAGCAACGTGATTCCTAGAAATTTAGAGGAAACTCCTAGAAAGATAGTTTAGGTTCTAATCCTACAAAAAGGATTATGATTCCAAGAAAATTAATGACGATTCCTAGAAAGAGAAAGGTGATTCCTAGAAATTAGGGGGGGAATTCCTAGAAAAATAATTGCGCTTCTAAGAAATAGGGAGTGCCAATTCCAATAAATCAACTAACGAGTCTTAGAAACATCGGAAATTCTTTGGGGAAAAAAGATGGTGGTTATTCTTAGAAAGAGAATGCTGATTCCCAAGAGAAAGAATTATTATTCCCAATCCCAACCCTAATAAAGAGTGTCGGTTACGAGAGTCAAAATTCAAACAAAAAATACAAAAAACGCACAGACATCGCACAAAGCCATTATTAACCAGTAATTGTTATCCTCACTTGACATTAACCGCATTTAGCTGCCACACAGTTCAAGCAAAATAAACAAACAAACACCAGAAGGACGGGACACTTTGTTTCTTGGAAAGTTTTTCGAGTCCAATTTTCGCGAAAAAAATTAGGAAATTTGCAGTTTTTCGACATAAAATTAAAGATTGCGCTCGATTGGAAGCAAGATGCAAATCTCATCCTTTAATATGCGGTTCCTGCCTTCTTACTCTATAGAACTATAAATGTCCTTATCAGTAAAATATAGATCTTCAAATTATTTCCCTTGTAATGCATCTATAGAAAATATAATTTCAATAAAATAGTATTTTAACAGTTGCGCAGGTTCTGATACCTCTTCTTATCAAGTCAGTTTTATTAAAAAATACATTTCTATCAATCAGTATTTTGGATAATTTTGCTGGTCCACTCACATGTCAATGTCCGATTCTCTTTGCATTGGCTATTTGTCATTTAGTAGTTTTTTTACGAAAGTAATTTAACATCAATAGAATTGTACGTAGTACGTAGTTCAATAGAGTAAGAAGGCAGGAAGCACATATCAAAAGATGAGATTTTCATCTGCTTCCAATCAAGCGCAATCTTTAATTTTATGTCGAAAATCGGAAAATTCCGTAGTGCATTTTTTTCGCGAAGATTAGACTCAAATAACTATCCAAGAAACGCAGGGTCCCGTCCTTCTACTCAAGGTGTCCTTGGTACAAAACTCAAGCGGTCAGGACGCCGGACTGAAGGTAGGCAGCGTCGTCAACAGGGTCAGCCAGGTGCTGCTGCGCCTCGGAAACGGCGCCAGTCAGCGATGGACAGCCTGAAGATTTTTCAAAAATAAAAATCATCGGCATTTTTCTTCTTTTAAACGGGAAGAAAATCCTCTCCACCACACTGACTCACCAGCCTGAAAGTGCTGCTCCAACAGCATCCGATCCTTGTAGCGAGCTTTGCAGCCGCCGCATTCGTACAGTGTGTCGCCTCCAGCCGCCACAGCCGCCGCCGTAGTCTGCACAATGTAGGCGGACATCGGCTTGCAGTGCGCAGCCACGAGGTGCTCGTAGAGCTGATCGGCTCCGGCATACCTCGACGCGTCCTGGGCGGACTTGGCACCGCCGAGCAGCTGCACGCGGGCCGACAGGCACAGACGGCAGGAGGCCGGGCCTTCGGGCAGGGATTTCGGATTGGCGTGTACGGACCGGATGTGGGCCTGGTTGAGCGATTCGGTCTTGCAGTTCAGCTGGCACACTGGGCAGCAGACCACCTTTAGGGGGAGGGGGGAATAGGGTGCGGCATTTAATTCTAATCCTCTGAGGGGATATTTGTGACTATTTAATCCTCTGAGGGGATATTTGTGACTATATAATCCTCTGAGGGGATATTTGTGACTATATAATCCTCTGAGGGGATATTTGTGACCATCTAATCCTCTGAGAGGATATTAGTGACAATCCAATCCTCTGAGGGGATATTTGTGACTATTTAATCCTCTGAGGGGATATTTGTGACTATATAATCCTCTGAGGGGATATTTGTGACTATATAATCCTCTGAAGGGATATTTGTGACCATCTAATCCTCTGAGGGGATATTTGTGACTATCTAATCCTCTGAGGGGATATTTGTGACTATCTAATTCTCTGAGGGGATATTTGTGACTATCTAATGCTCTGAGGGGATATTTGTGACTATTTAATCCGCTGAGGGGATATTTGTGACTATATAATCCTCTGAGGGGATATTTGTGACTATTTAATCCTCTGAGGGGATATTTGTGACTATATAATCCTCTGAGGGGATATTTGTGACCATCTAATCCTCTGAGAGGATATTAGTGACAATCCAATCCTCTGAGGGGATATTTGTGACCATCTAATCCTCTGAGAGGATATTAGTGACAATCCAATCCTCTGAGGGGATATTTGTGACTATCTAATCCTCTGAGGGGATATTTGTGACTATATAATCCTCTGAGCGGATATTAGTGACAATCCAATCCTCTGAGGGGATATTTGTGACTATATAATCCTCTGAGGGGATATTTGTGACTATATAATCCTCTGAAGGGATATTTGTGACCATCTAATCCTCTGAGGGGATATTTGTGACTATCTAATCCTCTGAGGGGATATTTGTGACTATCTAATTCTCTGAGGGGATATTTGTGACTATCTAATGCTCTGAGGGGATATTTGTGACTATTTAATCCTCTGAGGGGATATTTGTGACTATATAATCCTCTGAGGGGATATTTGTGACTATATAATCCTCTGAGGGGATATTTGTGACTATATAATCCTCTGAGGGGATATTTGTGACTATATAATCCTCTGAGGGGATATTTGTGACTATATAATCCTCTGAGGGGATATTTGTGACCATCTAATCCTCTGAGAGGATATTAGTGACAATCCAATCCTCTGAGGGGATATTTGTGACCATCTAATCCTCTGAGAGGATATTAGTGACAATCCAATCCTCTGAGGGGATATTTGTGACTATCTAATCCTCTGAGGGGATATTTGTGACTATATAATCCTCTGAAGGGATATTTGTGACCATCTAATCCTCTGAGGGGATATTTGTGACTATCTAATCCTCTGAGGGGATATTTGTGACTATCTAATTCTCTGAGGGGATATTTGTGACTATCTAATGCTCTGAGGGGATATTTGTGACTATTTAATCCTCTGAGGGGATATTTGTGACTATATAATCCTCTGAGGGGATATTTGTGACTATATAATCCTCTGAGGGGATATTTGTGACTATATAATCCTCTGAGGGGATATTTGTGACCATCTAATCCTCTGAGAGGATATTAGTGACAATCCAATCCTCTGAGGGGATATTTGTGACCATCTAATCCTCTGAGAGGATATTAGTGACAATCCAATCCTCTGAGGGGATATTTGTGACTATCTAATCCTCTGAGGGGATATTTGTGACTATCTAATACTCTGAGGGGATATTTGTCTTGTGACTATCTAATCCCCTGAGGGGATATTTGTGACTATTTAATCCCCTGAGGGGATATTTGTCTTGTGACTATCTAATCCTATGGGGGGATATTTTTGACTATTTAATCCTCTGAGGGGATATTTGTGACTATCTAATCCTCCAATGGGATAAGTAACAATTCTATCCTCTATTGGGATATTTCTAACTATCGAATCCTCAAAAGAATTCAGACTACATGATTGTCCAATGAAAATGGGACAAACCTGGCGCCACTCCGCAGGATGGGATCTCTGCAGATGCAGCTGGCCGGACATCAGCTGGTCGAAACTCTGCGAGCACAGGGTGCAGGCGTACAGAATCTGCTGCTGCTGCTGCATCAGGGGAGCCGTAGCCGCGGCAACCAACTCGTCTGGCGAGGCGAATTCCGGATGCAAATCGGCGAAATGCTTCAGCAACAACTGCAGATCCGAGTAGGTCTCATTGCAGAGGCCGCAGCAGTAGGCGTAGCTCTCCGCTGATGACGCATCAACATCCGGCTGTTCGTCTGGAAGCTGCTGCTTCACCACGTCGCCGACTCCTGCCGCTGCTGACGGGTCGGCCGCGACCGCGGCGGCATTGACTGCGCCAGCACCGTCGGAGCTGTGACTGGAGGCCACGTGCTCCTGTTAATGCGGTTCAGATAGACAACAAATGATGAGGGATTTCAGACACCGTTAAATATGAGGATTTTGCAGGGGTCTAAAACTGGGGATATGAGAGACAGACTTCCCATACTGAGGATCTGAGACTGAATTCCTATATTGAGGATCTGAGAGACTGACTTCTCAAACTGGGGATCTGAGAGACTGACTTCCCAAGCTGAGGATCTGAGAAACTGACTTCCCAAACTGAGGATCTGAGAGACTGACTTCCCAAACTGGGCCCTGGAGATCTGAGAGACTGACTTCCCATACTGAGGATTTGAGAGACTGACTTCCCAAACTGAGGATTTGAGAGACTGACTTCCCAAACTGAGGATACAAGAAACTGAATTCCTAAACTGAGGATTTGACATATCAAGCATCCTAATAAATAAATAAATAAATTTTGACACCCGACCTTTCGACCAGATGTACAACCCACGGCACAGCCGCAGCTAGTTGCGCGGCGCATCCGAGAGCTGTGTACAGCTGCTCAGCCTGACGGGCTGGAGGGGCCGCAACACCCACACTAAATTTACCCAGCTCAAGCTGGTACCCGATCTCAGCTGGGTGGACTGAAGCAATGCGGGATTAAGTGCCTTGCTCAAGGGCACAAATTGTCTCCTAGGGCCGTGACTCGAACCCACGACCTTCTGGTCATTAGGCAGGCGCCCTAGCCACTAGGCTACAACTCCTCCAAAGCATCCTAACATTAGGAATAAAATAGCCATTAAAAACACAAGGATAAAATAGAGTATCAAAACTGAAGAATCTGAGAGATTTGCACCAAAACAACATAACCAGCAGCCACAGTCAGTCAGCAGCTCACCTGCAGCGTGTCAAAGTACACAAACAGCGAGCCGCAATGCGGACAGGCATGCGGCGGCTGGTCCAGATGCTCAATACGCAAATGATCGGCTAGCCAGTTGCAGCAGCGCGGCCCAGCAAACAATTTGCCGCAGGCGTTGCAAGCAACTCGTCGACGATTGGCGGGCGAGCGCAGAGGAATGTCGGCCCGGAGCAGTCGGGCGTGGTGCTGGGCCTGATGCTGCTGCTGCTGCTGGTGCTGAGCGCCTGAGACGCTGCGGACAACCACGCCGCTGACTGGACTGACGTTCTCAGCGTCAACGATGCTCACGTGGACGGCTGGGGGCTGCTGCTCCTCCCGCTGCTGCTGCTGCGGTTTGGCATCCGGCGTCTGCAGAGCAGGCATCGGCTCATCTTCCGCTTGCTGCTGCAGCTCCTCCTCCTGTTGCTGCTGCTGAGGCGGCTGTTGAATCTCGACAGCGGAGACCCTGGCCGCTGCCTCCTGGGCCAGCTCCTCGTCTGGCCGACGTACCGACACTGTGTAGCGAGTTTTTCTACCAGCAGAGCCCGCTGAACACTTTTTCTTGTGTTGATCTAATAATTTCTGGCTAAAGAAAGCTGACGTGCAATTGTTGCAGCGTAGAGACATGGCTAAGCTGAAGCATAATAAAAAGTGAATAGATAAGCTGATCTAGACTATTGAAATTCAATATATATGCAGCAATTAACAAGTAAACTAAAAACCACATCACACTTTTTTATTTAAGACCAAGCCCTCAAAAAATCATTAATAAATTTATATTTGCTATACAATTGTCATGCTTTGATTCTATCATATCTGATTTTATATAATTTGATTTCAATAATTTGTTATGGCTAAATTCTTGTCCATGCATTGCAAGTTTGATAGCAGACAGGACAAGACAAGAAAAATTTAATAAAATAATTTAATGGATTTCGTGCATTAGCCTTTGAACACAAACAATATTCAATTAAAAAAATATTGAGCTTTTTTGTGGAATATTATTTATGCATATATAGTTAAAACAACTAATTTTTAATAAGAAGTACAACCTAAATACTGATAAACTGATTAATAAATAAAATTAAAATTTTGCTTGTAATTTAAATACACAAAGTTGATTATTGCAATAGAAAATATATGGCGATACTAAACTGAAGTGTGGGTTGTTACAATCATTGTAAACTGAAGGAATGCCAAAAAGCTATTAGTTAAAATTATCCTTTCTGAGTAATCATAGTACTACCTAATTATTGGTATATTTAATTTAAAAAACTTCTAAAAGAATTGTACGAGGTTAGAATTCCTACATAGTTTTGTCATTACTTTGCTTTTTTCCATACTGTAGCAGTCACGCAATGAGCGAATGCTTGAGCACTTGGAGTTTTACCAAACTAAAGTATTCTTGCTGTAGCCATGCAAAAGACGCATGCAGATATGCCTGATCATTGAAGCCTAGTACTTTGAATATCTCTCCCCCTTGGCCAGCAACCCTCCTACACAAAGTAACAAAATATACGCAAGAAAGGAGTCAAAGACTCAGTGCTTTTCGGGCCCATAATGTAACCTAAACAGAAAGTCTCTCTGTCGTTTGTTCATTCTTTCACTGGTTTGATGGCAGAAGATAACAGGTTAAACAGAACAAGACCTAGTAACAAGACCAAGAACACACCTGTTATAAGAATCATATGGTGTATTAATGTAAATATGTTGATCGTTGATGTTATGTTGTTCTTTGACTATTTAATGTGTGCACAAGTTCAAAGAATAAAGAGGATTTGACTACTCTTTGAGGATGAAAAAACTTTTCAAAGGATATTATATTTCAATATCAGTTTAGTGATTTGACAGATGGTATAGATAGTAGTGATGGATCGAAATTCAATTTCAATTTCGATATTTTGAATTTCAATATGCTTCATCGAAACCAGTTTTGAAATTTTATTTTCAGTAAAACCAAAAAGCAAGCAGGTAAAGCCCACAGTGCCACAGTTGCTAAGTCAGGAATTTTAGAAATAAGGTGGCCCTGTGGAGCCTGTCTAGAGAGGGAGGTCTTTGACTTTGAGTCCAGCTTAGTGAATTTATTTAAGCTAGGCCAAATCACACATTTGCATTCTAAAGACATAATGTACTAAGCACTTATGAACAAACTGAACTGTTCCACACGATACCCCTCTGTGTGCTAAAATGTGTAAATAGTCAATAGGCTAGTATTAATCAAATTTTATGTGACTGAGAATTCCTGCCTTGGTGGTTTTTAAGTTGAGAAGTCTTACGACATTTGCAATTTGAAATGCACAAAGACAGCAGGCTGACTTTGAGTCCAGCTTAGTGAATTTATTTAAGCTAGGCCAAATCACACATTTGCATTCTAAAGACATAATGTACTAAGCACTTATGAACAAACTGAACTGTTCCACACGATACCCCTCTGTGTGCTAAAATGTGTAAATAGTCAATAGGCTAGTATTAATCAAATTTTATGTGACTGAGAATTCCTGCCTTGGTGGTTTTTAAGTTGAGAAGTCTTACGACATTTGCAATTTGAAATGCACAAAGACAGCAGGCTGACTTTGAGTCCAGCTTAGTGAATTTATTTAAGCTAGGCCAAATCGCACATTTGCATTCTAAAGACATAATGTACTAAGTCCTTATGAACAAACTGAACTGTTTCACACGAAACCCCTCTGTGTGCTAAAATGTGTGAATAGTCAATAGGCTGGTATTAATCAAATTTAATCTAACTACTCAATACTTCCATGAATTGTGGCATAATTAGTCAGCCCCTCATTCAAGACTAATTGCCCATTGGCTGCGCCTGGATTTGATTTGCTCTGCTATTGGTTGAGAAGGCCCTGCCTGAGTGTACAGCTAATACACCTCAGTATGTATATACAGTAAATTATCCTTCTACACCACAGAAAATCTTATTTCTAAATCAATCGTGCAGATTTAAACTTTGAAGTTAGATCAGAACAATAGCTAGATTACTCTGCAATGCCTTGTGCAAAAAGAGCTGCTGTGCACAATTTTTTTATTATCAGTACTGATCTCCTGTTGGCGACCTGCAAGAAATGCAGTAAGATAGTATCAAGAGGCAAAGATCCAAAAAAGCTGTCAAATAGTGGCATGATCCTGCATCTTAAGAATCATCAGTGATCTGGAGTCAGTGCAACTGAAATCTGAAGACACTAATCGCAAGTGGCAGTTGGAAGAAGCTGACAATACCCACGTCCAAGACAGCAAGCGGATTTGCTTACTGCAGCCAATGCTTGAAGAATTTTCTGCTCAGCAGAAGAAATGGAAGGATGATGACCCGCAGGCAAAAGAATTGACACGTGCAATTGGTAAGATGATCGCAGTCGACTTTGAACCCTTCTCTGTGGTGGAATGCCCTGGCTTTCTGCGGCTTATGGCAAAGGCTTCACCTAAGTACAGGGTGCCTGGCCGCAAGTTTTTTGCCGAAAGAGTAATTCCTGACATCTACAATGAAGTTCAACTGCACGTACAAGACCTGCTGGAAGACACTGACTACATAGCCTGCACAAGTGACAAATGGACGTCAATGAAGGGAAAGTGGTCAGTAGTTAGCTTAACGGCTCACTTCATGGTTGACTTCTTGCGGCATAGAGTATTGCTCTGCAGTGCACCTATAGAAGGAGCTTCAACAGGCGTGAACATCGCCAAGGCCCTTGATGAAGCCATTGATAGGTTCAGAATCTGCAAGAAAATTGTCACCATCACAACAGATGAAGGATCATCTATGCGAGTAGCTCTTTGGGAACTGGAGGTTCCAAGGCAATCTTGCGTCACTCACAAACTGCAGAACTGCATCAGGGACAGCATTCCTGATGATGCTAAGATGGCCTCTGCTCAATGTACTGTTAGCGATGTGATCGCCAAGTGTTGTTTGATTGTGCGTCACTTCTCATCCCCAAAGGCTCATCGCAAATGGGCTGAACTCTGCACTGAGCTTGGCACTGACTCAACTAAAGGCCTCATTCAAGATGTACGGACATGCTGGTATTCACAGCTTGTGATGCTTGAGTCCTTCCATGACCAGGCTCCTGTTGTCCGGATGTATGGTGCCAAGTATAACTTGCCGGCAGCGCTTAATTGAGCAGAGTGGGACCTCATCAATGCAATTATCTATGTCCTGAAGCCCTTCAGGGATATTGCAGTCACCCTCTCTGGTGCTAGTTTGGCTAGCATGATTCTACCAAAGGTAATGAGACCTTTTAATTTGATTTTTAGCAAGATTTATATGTACCTATTAAATGTACATCTATACATGCATTTTTCAATTTAATATTTATCTTTCAGGTGCGGAGCCTGTGTACTTTTTTGGAGAATGCCGCTGCTCATGCCCATGGCGCTCATGGAGTGAGAACTCTAATGACTGAGCTGCTATTGTCAGTGAAGACCCAGTTCAGTGATCTCCTGTCTCTCAAAGAAGACATTCTCATTGCGGCTACTGTGCTAGACCCACATTATTGAGACGCTGGATTCCGCAACAACCCAGACAGTGCTTCTGTGGCACGTCAAGCAGTTCTGCGGCAAGTTAGCGCATTTGCTTCCATGCCATCACATGAATCAATGATTGTCAATGTTTCTGCTGCTTGCGGCATCACCGCATACTTGAGGTAAATAATTTTTTAATGCATATGCATCGAAGGCTAGCATCAAATAAAATAACACAACTATAGAAATATAAATAATTTGCAAACTTTCCAAACTTTTACCTAACAGCTATCCGCAGGCAAGTGAAACTGCAGAATTTACCAATGCTGATGAGTGGTGGCCGATCCAAGCCTGCAGCAGCATGGTCCTTCCAGCTGACACCAAGACAGAGCTGACTGAGTACCTTGCTGATTCAAACCTGATGCCAAGGCCTAAAACAACCAAGCTGCACATAGAGAGTACTCTGCGCTGGTGGGCTTGTAATGGTCATCGTTTTCCACGACTGACAAGCGCCGCTTCCCAACTTCTAATAGTGCATGCTAGTGGTGCTGATTCTGAGCATCTATTCAGTGCAGAGTCCTTAACAGTAACTGACAAACGCAACCATCTTCAGCCAGAAACTGCTGAGCGCATACTCTTCATTGAGGCAAACTTGAATATATCCAAGTGAATTACATGAATGAATGACATTTTAATCTGACTCGCAATTATAACCATACATAAATGTAATGCTCATTTTGCAAGCAGCTTTTTTTATTATGAACTTTAAAATTGACTACAGTTAATATACTAGCTTTCTCGATCTGTTTGCATTCATGAATGTTAATTGTAGGAGTTAGAATTCCTACATAGTTTGTCATTACTTAGCTATTTTCCATACTGAAGCAGTCATGCAGTGAGCATATGCTCGAGCGCTTGGAATTTTACCAAACTAAAGTATTCTTGCTGTAGCCACGCAAAAGACGCGTGCAGATATGCCCACTCATTGAAGTCTAGTACTTTGAATGTCTCTCCCCCTTGGCTAGCAACTCTCCTACACAAAGTAATAAAATACACACGAGAAAGGAGTCAAAGACTCACTGCTTTTTGGGCCCATAATGTGACCTAACAGAAAGTCTCTCTGTCCTTTGTTCATTCTTTTGCTGGTGTGATGGCAGAAGATAACAGGTTAAAAGACCAAGAACACACCTGTTATAAAAGTCACCTTCTATTAAAGTCATTATTACTTGTATTAGTGGTAACGCATACTTGTATGTACAGCATCTACTGCTTATGTTTAAAACAAAAAAATATTGCAATTTAATTATGACAAAATTAAGTAAATCGATGCATTATGGGGTACTTTTACACTGTTTACAAATATACTCACCTTTGTACGTCACTTTCAATTGTCTGTGTTTATACCCATCAGAAAGCAACAAGAAATAGCATGCAGAAAAATGTTTTTGAAGAGAAAAAAAGTAGAAAAAGAAATGCTAGTAACTTTGTTTAAACAGCAATTTTGATTTCAATTTCAATTTCAATTTCGTAATAGAAATTGCAAAAATTTCAATTCTGATTTCAATACTAATTTTTTTAATCCATCACTAATAGATAGTTACTTTTAAGTGTATTAACACCAAATAGGAAGTAGTTATTTATGTGTTAGATGCCTTTGGACTGGTCTATTGGGTGGTGGTCTTTGAATAGTCTCTTTGTGTCAGTTAGATTAGAAAGATGAGGTTTTGGAGGTTAAAAAAAGGAGAAGAAAGGATACTGCTTCCTTCTTGTGCTTTGCTTTAAATGTCCAATAGTAAATGGTTACTATTGGTTATTAGCATTGCAGCAAATTATAAATCTAATTGTGCAGAGTATAAAACACATTAAGACATTTTATATAGAGGGGACGACTCTACAAAGGTTGTGTCATAAATTTGCTGACAAACTTATATAGTGTGTGTTTCTTTTGTACTTTAGGGCAGAATTTTTTGTTACAGGCTAAGGTACCATTGATCTTATTGTCTATGGAAAATCTTCCCTCTGGCTTTTAAGATAAGGTAGAAATTGAGTGGCATTCAAACCACCCTTCTAGCTAGTATGGAGAAAAGTGAAGCTGCCAAGCGCACTGTCATTTGGTCATTGTGGAAGCAGCAGAAAAAGCAGGCTAAAAAAAGTAGGCAAAGCACCACGAGCTGCTGCAAATCTTTGGCAAGGATGCACCTTTAAAACAAACTGTGTCAAAGTGGGTGCAATGCTTTGAGGATGGTTGGGAGACAGTTGATGATGCTTCCCACCCAGGTGCACAGCGGTCATCCATTTCCAGTGACAATATCCAGTGTGTGCAGCATGCCCTGGACAATGATTGTGGAGCAACCCTGAGGCAGTTAGAGGACTTGTTGGAGATACCAATGAAGAGCATTTATTGCATCATCTCTGACTATCTACATATAACACGAGTTGTTGCACGATGGGTCCCTAAACTGCTGACTCCTGTCCAACTGCAAGAGAGGGTCCAGATGTGCCACCACCTGCTTAACGCCTATCAAAGCAAGCCCAACTTTCTTGGCTGCCTGGTGATTGGTAATGAAACATGGTTTTACTTCTACAAGCCGGAAACAAAACAGCAGAGCAGTGTCTGGAAGGCTACTCACGAACCCCCACTGGTCAAGGCCAAGGCGGTGCAGTCAGCAGGTAAGTGCATGGCCACCGTGTTCTCGGACAGAAAAGGCATCTTGCTGATCAAGTGGCTACCGGAAGGCAGAACCATCAATACCCAGTACTACTGTGAAATATTGGAACAGTTGCGTGAGAAGATCAAGAGTGAGTGTCAAGGAATGATCACTAGGGGCATTGTGCTGCAGCAGGACAATACCAGGCTGCATACCTGCAATGCAACTATGAATGTCATCAGGAGACTAGGCTTTGAGTTGCTGCCTCACCCTGCCTATTCTCCTGACCTGGCTCCCAGTGACTACTGATTGCTCCCTAAAATAAAAGAGCCTCTTTGTGGGCATCACTATGGAAGCCTTTCTGCACTCAGCTCGGCTATCAGCCAATGGGTATGAGGGACCCCCACAGAATTCTTTGCCCAGGGCATCAACAAGCTGCTAGAGATAGCACAAATGTGTGCAACATGGGGGTAACTATGTTGAGAAGTGCAATGTTGACAATTAACTGTTATTTGTTTTGTTTCCTTGATATTTGCAGTTGTCAGCGAATTTATGATACAACCCTTGTACAATGGGCCTAAGATTTGGCATTTTGATTTATTATCCTTTTGATAGCTAGGGTAAAGCATTGTCAACCAAATGAGAGATCTAAAAACTAAACAGGGGTATGCCATTTTTGCAATATTATCTGTAACCAAAATTATTGTAATAGACTCAATACAGATAATTAAATATAAAATGGAAATTTGCTCTAAAACTTGATAACACTTTAATGTCTGTAAACCATTTATTGATAGTAGCCTACTCAAATTTAAAACATAGCTAATCATAGCTTGCTACTGTCTTCGTCTTGGCCTACTTTTAAAATAAAAACTACAATTTTAAAATTATTTCTGTAGGCCGAAATTATTAACAATAAATTATTTACACAATATGCTAGCATAGCCAAGCAAGTTTAAATTAAATTCAAAGTTGAGAAAAAAACAGCTTCACACTTTAAAATGATACTTAGTCTTAAGCTTGCAGAACAAGCAAATTGATTACTATTAAAAACTACACCAGGCCTAATTACCTCTGCTTCAAGGCTTAAACTTTGACAAGGCAATTGTACCTAAAGTTCTTAAGGTGCCCTTGGCTTATATCGACATAATACAATAATAACTTGGACGATTTTTTAGCGCATTCAAATTTTTAACAACAAGAATTCTTGACAATAAAATAATATGTTACAGATAAGAATGTTTTATTAAAAATACTTTATTGATTCAACTTTTCAGTTAAAAATAAATCAAAGTTTTTGGAACAAACTGTTTTTGTTATGCTTAGATAATATATAGGCCGTATTAATTTTAATTTATAAGTATTACGTTTAAATCAGATAGAGTCGGTGCACGCACATAAATTTTAACTGCGCATTTTATCGCAGAGATTGGTAGCATTTTATTGAGCTCTTCTTCAGTAATCATTGAGGACTATTTGTCAACGCGCAATGTTTTTAAAGCGGTCAGTTACTAAAATTGTTGCAGTCCTTATTTTCTTGTTGTTTTTGAGCGGCTGCGACTGTCAAAAAGTTCTGCTCTCAAGTGTGCAATCGATAACGCTTCAGAGTGGAAAATTTACCACATCTAGGCGAGGGTCACCGATACCTCAGCTACGGTGCATTCCAACATTATCACCATGTACTTACCAACCTAGCACTGTACAGTGCTATAATAAAGGTACAGATGGATTGGATGTTCAGTGGAAATGCGAAGCTCAACTGCCTAAAAGTGTTCAGCTGGATAATCTGCAGGTAAGATACTCGTATTTTCTCATACTCTTTGCGTATGATGATAAATGTACTCGTAAAGATTGCTTGTACACATACAATAGTGTACATGTATAGGATGCAAAATTGTATTGGTCTACGCCTCTACGTGATGATGTTTACCACAATTTATAGGTGAGCTGTGAGGGCTACGATTACCCGTCAGACCCTTACATTCTCGTCGGATCATGCGGATTGACCTACTCACTGAGGCCTACTGGTATTGATTCTCATGGACACAAACATCACGGACATCACCACCATCATCAACACAGCGCGCACTATGAAATCCACGCCATACGTAGCAGTCCTGCGATTCCAATAATTTCTGGCCTGCTGCTCATCGTCGTGTTGATTGGGCTAGGTGTTCTGGTCTACAGGATCTGTCCCTGTCATTCAGCTGAGCAATCAATGCTTTATGGCGATGCTCCACCAACCTACCATTGCCGGACGCAGTACAAGCCTCTGGCAGGGGACTGCCCCGGTGGCAGCAGCGGCCCCGGATTCTGGACAGGCGCGGCCGTCGGTGGAGCTGCTGGATATTTGATTGGAAGCACCACGGGACCAGCGATGGTGTCCAGTACTACCGTTGTTGAGACCTGCGTGACGTCGTCCGACGAGGATTCCTGCTACGGCGAGGACGAGCTGGTGACCTCGGCTGGTTACGCTTCCACTTGGCGACGATAAAGATGTTGCACGTAGACGTTAGAACGGCTGCATATGACAGCGATGCATGGTTTAATAACGAAGAAAAACAAAATGGAATTAGGCGATTTTTTTCCGTCGGAATGGGCACGCGTCGCTCAAGACATCGACATTGAGTTGAGCATCGACTCGAGTTGAGCAGATTATTGTCGTACAGGAATTGAGAATAAATATATTAGCACGCCTAAAGAGTCGATGCTTTCAAAGAGTCGATATTTTTATAGGAAAGCTACAGTGCTGTGGGTTGTTTACAGTATAAATTACAGAGTATATACTCGTACCGTAAGTCCCGTAAGTGAATTAGCAGCTTTTAGTTTATTGGATTTGATTGGCATAAGAGGCAGGTCAGTAAATCTGTTGGATGCGTTTGATAGTTTTAAACGCTTCGCGAATTATTTTATACGAGTAAATGGTGGAGTTTATCATATGAATTTTTATTTGCATGTGTGTATAATGGTCATTAATTTGTGAAGCTATACGATCTCGTAGGTTTTATCAACATAGAGTGAATTCTCTCTGATACTCGCAATTTCGTGTGTTCAAAATACTGTTATACTCAATCGTAAGCCTTATATTCTTATAATTTTATTGTCATAATGAGTCTTGTACGAACATGTTTGGTCTTCTAATAGACTTAGGTAAGCATTAATTGTGATACAAACCAATGGTTTATGCGGATTGTTTGAGCAAACTAACTACTGTAGACCAACTTGCCAAAATTTTGTTATGACACATCAGCACGAAATCAAATAAAACATGCGTTGATACGTGTAAGCAATTTACAAAACTATAGTCTGTCAACGTGAATTGCACGAAAATTCCTAGGACTAAAACCGCCTCAAACCGGAGAAGCATAAATATATCTAAAAAAATGTCTGCACGTGCATGTAGCTAACTAGTCTGCATTGTTTTCAAGACTGTATCCAATCGATAAATGTCGTGCCTTGTCGTTCCTATCTCACTCCAATGTGTGCGCAATTCGTATGTGTTTCGTCTTCTCATTTTCAAATGATTTTCCGCATGCTGTTTTTTTCATATCTTAGCGTGCCTTTCTTTCCCTCCGGTATATCGATTAAAGACAATTACGCTCGTAAGAGTTTTAATTCTACGCTATGCCATGATACGCATTCACTGCTAAGATACTGTATCCACTAAAAAATGCCGTATGAAAAGTAAAACAGCTGTCTTTCAACTCTTTCCTTTCCTTTATTCAAATGCGATAAGGCTCATCATACAAGCTATATGTATATTGCGCTTATAAGTCTACTGTAAGTAGAGCGTAGCGTAGCGACAATAGAAATTTCTGGAGGCCTATCAAACTATTAGGCAAATTTCAAGGCCGAAAACTAAGCAATCAAGTGTCAGTCAAGAGTAGATTTCACGACGGAGATTTTAGGAGGCAATGGTTAAACAAGGCGGTGTTTTAACTTAAGATTAAGGGGCAACTTGTGGATGCCTGATCTTGTGGGGCAGATTAAAAAACTATGATTTAAGAGGCAATATTTAAAGGGAACATTTTGGTCAGAAAAGAAACACTGGTATTTGGAATGCATTTATAGGCATAGATTTTTCAATAATCATGCCTTTTGCTTCATAAGCATTAGTTTTGTTGGAGCCACGTGCTGTCTAAGGGTCAGAAATATGATTCACTCTCTGAATTGATCTTAAAGGCGGTGCGCACCCTCAACGTCAAGATCTCGCTGCTGTAGGGAAAGACAGTCTCGATCCACCAGTATGTAAAATTGCTCAGTATGGTCGAATACTGAAAGAAAGAAAAGAAACTGAACGGCGCCAACATATCTCCCTGAAGTTGAGGATTTCTGGAAGTTTGACAGTCTATCGGGTGTTCAAACAGCAGCATGCAGTCGCGTCGTGCTGTGCAGGCGATGGTCTTTCGCCCTGTAATGCTGTAGGCCTGAAGCAATCAAAGTGAGCTCGATCCTACAATTATAAAAATCAGCAACTTGCCGAAGAGCTAAGGATCTAAGGAATCTGATTGCGGAACTCGTGCCCTAATAGGGCTGCAGAAATCCGTTCTGTTCAGGTCATTCACGGGATTCTTCCTCACTGAAAAGCACTCGGTTCATAATTTTTTAAAGCCGCTTTGGCCCGAATAAGATTAGGAGTTAAGGTTTAACGAAGTTAACAAAGTAAGATTTTAAAGCGACATCTTTGGATGTCACGAGGTGCAATGCTTCACAGAAGACGCTGTCCCATTGACACGCAAAGTCGTGTAAGCCCACGACAGACTCCGAGGCAGCTTATGAATATACGAGTATTTGAAAAACAACTAAAATCTTTCAGAGCATGCACGAGAAATCAGAATCATCAGAAAAATAAGCTGTTTTTACGAGAAATATATTTTCACTGAGACTATCAAAGACTAGAATAAATACAATTTCGATGGTGCACCAGCTGCCGAAATCGATTTTGGGTGATTTTCTCTGGAAAAATATGGATGCAAATACGGCTTGTTCAAAGGCAGCCGCCTCCATTCTGACCATGAGTGAGCAGATGGGCCATGAAAGCGATTTAGCTGCAAAGAGAAAAACTGATTTTAGACACAAAGAAGCTTGCTCCAATCAGTTTTTTGAAACCTGATCCCGAGTCGCTGAAAGCACCTGCGGCACACACGGCAGTGTCATCGGGTATGGCACGCGAATTGCAAAAAAATTATAAAAAACGTCGGATATTTTTCTCGCTCGGCTATGAAACTACTAAATTCTGCGAAAAACATTCAGGTAATGTCTACCATGGATTCTAAAGCAGGCTTTTCTAGTAAGTTTTTGATGGACCCGAATCACAGTCGAAAACGTTTGCCTGTGCGATCGTGCAAATCGACTGACGACGTTGAGGATTTTCGAGCGTAAGCAACTGTGCATGCTTGAGTTTTACCACTTACAGACTACATTTATTCATATGCTTGTTTATTAGAAACTTATGATCAATACAAATTTTCAGATGGCATCCTAACGATGAGGTTTTAGTGTCGGGTAGCAACGAGACCGAACTAAATGAGGCTAATGTTCGCGGTGGAACGTTGAAAGGCCTTGTAAAATACGGACTCAGTTGTTTCGGTAAGTGTTCACTTTGATGATAGACTTGCATGTTGTGTAGCTTCTGGAGGAATTTGTTTCACGGTAAGTTTTGTGTTAATATCAGAGTTCTTCATGCCTTACCTTGCAGATGTGTCAAACACTAGAGAGATGGCTGTTCGAAGCCAGCCATTTCTCACGGAATTCTTCCTAATGCACCAATGGATTGCTAACTCCGCCGAGGTGGCATCCGAAATAATCGCAGCCAGCGAGACCACTCGGCAGGCTGCGCTTCGCGGCATGGCTATGTTCAGGTTGGAATATAATTTCAATTTATAATACTTGATAACTCCTATTGTGCCTTTTCATCGTCATGATCTCTTCCAGAAGTAACATTGCAATAATTCTAAGAAAAAACTTTCCAATTCACAGATCCTGGTCGAGCATCTACCCCGGAGCCTTCAAGAACAACAGGGACGTCGCTCGTTTAGTTGACGCATTCTACAAACGAGTTGGCTACACTGACTTGGACGAGAAAGTTCTGGCTACGTTGAACTCTAAAATTGGGTACGTGTTATGATGTACAGAATCGCTCATTCGTTCATTGATTTGAAAGCTAGACTTCTAGTAATCATAATAAATAAAATTTTTTGTACCTGAAGAGCCAAAACCGAGTGGTTGAAGTTGGACTCTCTAAAGCGGAACAGGAAGGCGCTTAAGCAGCCAACACAACAGCAGTCGCAATCGCAGGTGCAGCAGCAGGAGTCGCAAAGCTTTCCGCTCTTTAATCAACTAGAATCGGAGACAATTGCCGCTCAGATTACTGTGATCGAATTCAAGGCCTACAAGAAGATTAGGGTGAGTGATTTCCCATTTGAAAATCGGCTGAAGATCCTTAGTTCGATTCTAACAATCGATGAACTTCATCCCGTAGATCACGGATCTGAAAAACTACACAAAATCGGAAAACCTGCGCGACTGTCCGTTCTTGGAGCGGTCAGTAGGTCTGTTCAACGGTCTGACGCACTGGGTGCAGTGCATGATCCTGAGCCGCAGTGCTGCCTCGGATAGGGCCAAAATTTTTGCCAAGTTTCTCGACGTCGCTGTTGTAAGTGACTGACGTTTTTTTAATCCAGTTTGCTATCGTGATTGAAAGATGGCTTTCATCAATCTATCACCCCAGTTATTACTGTGTCTGATGGATCTACTGATCCTGGACATTCAGTCCCTAACTTGCTTGACCCCCAAAAAAAGCTAATTCCTGCAGGAGGGCTGTAGGAATTCTGACGCTTGGAGCGAAATAGTCCCACAACCAGCGACCGGGGATGACTGTCCATTGCACCGACTCCTTCACAATCAATCACACTAATCCAGTGTAGCACCCAGTCACACACCCACAGAGGGTGGAAGGTGTACAAGGCGGTATTTCCAAAATTGTACACTCTGGCCAAAATTGCACAACTGGCCCATAGCCCAACCAATTCGTGTACAAGGCCCCAAATTAATGCTACCCCCTGCACACGAAACCGCGCTAGGGAAAAAAGTCAACCTGCATGTACAACCCGGGCCCGAACCTGGACCAGTGGCGCACAAGGCAGACGTGCTTAACCATCGAGCGACTCTGCTGCTTCTGCTTTAGCCCTTAACTGGGAGGGAGACAGCACAAGATGGAGATTTCCATTAGTTAATGAAGTACTTTTTTAGTTATGAGGAGCCTTATTTGCAGTAAATATGGGGATTTTCTCAAGTGATTTAGGTTCCATTTTGTAATGAAAACTTTCTTTGTAATAAAATGCTACGGGGATTATCTTCGATAAGGGGGGTACTTAGGGAGTTCAGTATCCCTACTAGCTAATTGGTGAATGGATTTTTAGGAAAACTGGTGATCTTACGGGAGGTAATACTATTATTCTACGTTTAATCTTTTTCCTTTGATTGGGAATCGAGAATAATTCGAGTTATGATTTTAGTTGACGATAAAACTAACCGAATGATTTGGTGCCCTGTTTGTTCCAACGTACACTACCAGATTTTTTGTTGCAACTTACTGTGGGGACCTATTTTTATTTGTGCCTGGCAGACAGATAAAAAAACTTCTAAGGCTGGTTTTACGTGCTCCGATCAATACATGCAGGCGTTAGGATAGGCTGGGTAACTGACCGTGGTTCGAATCCGGGATGCGCCGGGTAAATTAAACAAGTAAATTGTACTGCTTAATTTGTCACCTTTAGGAAATCCCTTACAGTGGGATTTGTGTCAACCATATTACAATTTTTTTATTTAGCTTTGTATGTTTTACTGACAGAAGGTTAATCTAATATATTTTATTGAAACATCTCTGTGATGCAAGTGGGGAAGAGAAGCAATTTTTAATGCTTGAACTTGATAGCTTTGATAAATATCATTCGAAGGCTGCTGTGAAGCTTTTTTATCATTATTGTTTGTCTAAGATAGCAAAAATTATCCTACGCAAAATTCGTTTTCATTTTGCTTCTCTACTTATTAATTCAAGCCCTATTCTGCACGAAGAAAATAGCATTACGCACAAGTTAGCTCACGGTTTAGGGTTAGGGTTAGGCTAGGGTTAGGGTTAGAGTTAAAAGTAGGTTTTAAATACAAATCAATCGCGTTTACGAAACTTGTACATTCAACTGTGTATAAATTGAATGCGCGTCCGCTGGATGGTTTCGTTACTTAAAATATGAAGATTCGTTAGGGATAAATTCCAACAAAGGGGAAAACTTTTGATTAGGTCTGGCCCACGAAGGGGGCTGGTGGTGGCTGAGGGTGGTTTTACTTTCTGTAATTGCTCAAGTTTGTTTACCTGTAAAATGAGATTTGGTACTTGCTGAAAAAATTCTGATAATAACCACATAGAGGACTTAAAGGGGGAATAATCTTTTGATGGGATTAAAGCTGGTGAAAAAAACTTTGGATAGAAACCACGAGGGGGCGCCTGAGGGGGCTGCAATTGGCTAGGGGGTATTATAAACTTCTTTATAATAGAATATATAGGGGGGATTTCTTGCTGTTTGGGGAAATTATCTTTGTGACTGGGGATTTTTAACAGCTCGAACTGCACTTTCTAACTGCTTGGGAGATTTTCTAACGGCTAGGGAACTTTTCCGTCTACTTGGGAATTTCTGACTGCTCGAAGAAAATTTTCTAAATGCTCGGGGCGGACATTTTCCGTCTGCCTGGAGATTTTCTACCTGTTCGATTTCTTGCTGCTCGGGGAAATTTTCTATGTGATTGGGGGATTTCTAACAGTTCGAAAGGAACTTCTGCTTAGGAGATTCCTGACTGCATTAAAGGTATTGTCAAACTTTTTGGGAAGATTCTCTAATTGCTCAGTGAGATTTTCTGTCTGCTTGGGGGATTTTCTGTCTGCTCAAGGAGATTTTATAATTGCTCGGTGTGATTTTCTATCGGATTGGTGGATTTCTGAGAACGTCTGCTTAGGGGATTTCTTACTGTTAGGACAAGTTTTCTATCTTATCGGGGGATTTCTAACTGCTTGGGTGATTTCGGACTGCTGAGGGGGTTTTCTAAATGCTCAATGAGTTTTTTTAACTGCAGGAGAAGTTTTTCTAACTGCCTCAGGTAGATTTTCCAACTGCTAAAAGGGGATTTTTTAAATGCTCCGGAAGATTTTTTAACTGCCTCGGGTAGAGTTTCCAACTGCTCATGAGACTTTTTTCTGCTTGGGATTCTTTGTCTGCTTGGGGAATTCTCTGTCTGTGGGGGGGGGTTATTTTTTACCCGAAGATTTTTCTTCTCTGGGGGCTTTTCGGCCTTCTTAGGGGATTTTTAACTGCCCGGGGAAAGTTTCTATTTGATTGGGGGATTTTCTAACTGGTGGCAAGGTTTTTTTACTTTTCTGCTGGGGGAAGATTTTTTGACTGCTCTCAAAAATTTTCCAGCTGCTCGGAAAGATTATCTAGCTGGTTGGGAGATTTTTCAAGTGCTCGGGGCAATTGGCTAATTGCTCGGGGAGACTTTCAGTAGATTTTCTGAATACACGGAAGCATATTATGCTTTTAGGGAGACTTTAATTTTGCTGCAAAGATTTTCTAGCAGCTTAGGGAGATTTCCGTTGGGTACAGGCAGGCCCAAAAAAGGGTGCTGGAGTTGGCTTAGGAGACTTCTTTATTTTTTCATTGCTTTCCATTTACCTGCTAGATGAGGTTTTTTACTTGCTAAGTCAATATTAGTAGAAATCATTACATGGAGGTCTTGTAGGGTGAAATATGTTTTGATGGAATTCAAGCTGGGGGAAAAATTGGGTTGGAATCACGAGGGGGCCCCCAAAGGGGGCCGGAATTAGCTACTCTACTATACTAAATGTCTAATGTCTGTGTGTCTGTCTGTGTGGAACGATGTAGAGCTCGAACGGCTCAACCGATTCTGATCAAATTTGCGCCAAAAGATTGCAAATTCTTCAAGGATGAGACCGTGAAAGTTTGCAAGCTCTGCTCCAAGTGGAAAGGGATTAAATATTCGAAAAACGAGTTTTTCCTATGCTTTTAATGCGAGGCCAACAAAGGTCAAAGTCGGCACTGTCAGAATGATGATTTTATTTTAGTTTGCGTCATAAAGTTTTGTGCTCAGTTAAAATTCGCGGGCCAAAAATTCTCAAACTCTGCACTGTCAAATTTTTTATTTTAAAAGGTTGCGTCATAAAGCTAGAGTGCACTGCTCCAAGTTTACCTAAGTTATCGCGCCGGTAAGAAGAGAATATAAATTTTCTCACCTAGCTAGAGTACACTGCCCCAGCCCTAGCTTAATGGTTTTGCACAAGGGCAATAGAAAAACTGCTCAAGCGATCTGTGTACATTTTATTTGCGATTGATTATTTCTCGCCCAGCTGGAGAGCCAACAGTGAATAAATTGGCTTCAAAGTGTGGATGCTTGAGCGAAATATTTTTATTTAAGTAGCCGTGGGCCGCTCTGCAGTGAATTTGCCAATCATGTCTCGAGTCAGTAAGTAAAGAATGTTAGTTTTTGTAGCCCTGTTAGATTGAGAAAACTTTTCAAAGAAGCAAAAGCAGTTTAAGGGGTCATCGTCGAGCACGATACTGATCGGTAAGTCTGATAGCCTGCCAAATCTTAAATTGTGATTAGCTTAATTTTCTTAAAGCGCATGTGTCTTTGATAAGGCGTTATAATAGCGACTTCCTACCTGCTCGCAGGATTTTTATCTGCTGTAGTGATTTTCCTACAAGCTCGGGAACAATTTTCTACACTTTTAGGGATTTCCTAGATGCTCAGGGGGATTTGCAAACTGCTTGGGAGACTTTCTAACGACTCTTACATATTTTCTGACTTTACGGTGCTGGGAGACTTTCTAACTGCTTGTGGATTTCTGACTGCTCCAATGGGATTTTCTAAATGTTCTGGGACACTTTTTTACTGCTCAAGGAGGTTTTCTTACTGCATCGGGAAGTTTTCCAACCGCTAGAACGGGATTTTCTGGGAGATTTTTTGTCTGATTGGGGGATTTCAAGCTTCTCGGCGAAATTTTCTAACTGATTAGGGGATGTCTACTCGTAAGTGCTTCCAAGGGAACTTTTTTAAGTGCTAGGGGATTTCTTGACTGCACGATTGGTATTTTCTGCCTTCTTCTGGGGATTTTCTATATGCTCGGGGAGCTTTTCTGTCTGCTTGGGAGATTTATAACTGTTTTGGGACATTTTCTATCTGATTGTGGATTTCTAATGGCCCGAAGGGGAATTTCCAACTGCTGGGGGGATTTCTAACTGCTCGAAAGAGATTTTTTGTCTGCTTGGGGGTTTCAGACTGCTCGGGGAAATTTGCTGTATGCTTGGGAGATTTCTAACTGCCCGAGGGGGACTTTTTTAATGCTCGGGGAGATTTTCTAAAATACTCGAAGGATTTCAGACTGATCGGGGGAAGTTTCTATTTGATTGGGGAAGTTCCGACTTCCCAAAAGGGATTTTCTAACTTTTTGGCTAATTTCAGACTGCTCGGGGAAGTTTCTATTTGATTAGGGATTTCTAACTGCCCGAAAAGAGTTTCAAAATGCCCTGGAGATTTTCTGTCTGTTTTGAGGATTTTTTATCTGTTTAGGGAGATTTTTATCTGATTCCGGGGATTTTCGACTGCTGGGAGGTTTCCAACTGCTTGATGGAGATTTTCTAACTGCTCAGGGAGACTTTCTAACTGCTCGATGAACTTTTCTATCTGATTAGGGGATTTCTAACTGCTTGGTTGTTTTCGGACTGCTCGAGGGGGATTTTCTAAATGGCCCGGGGGATTTTCTGTCTGCTTTGATGATTTTTTATCTGTTTAGGGAGATTTCTATCAATCGGGATAGGGAGATTGCGGGGATTTCTGACTGCTAGGTTTCCAACCGTTGGGGGAGATTTTCTCACTGCTCGAAAATTTTTTAACTGCTTGGGGAAATTTTCTGTTAGCTTTGTGGATTTGTAACTGCTTGGGGAACTTTTCTGTTAGCTTTGTGGATTTGTAACTGCTAGGGGTAATTTTCTATCTAATCAGGGGATTTCTAACTGCTCGAAGCTATTTTCTTACTGTTCGGAAGTTTTCCAACTGTTTAAGGAGATATTCTTACTGCTCGGGAAGATTTCTAACTGCTCTGAGAAATTTTTTTATCTTATTGGGACTGCTCGACGGGGACTTCGAGCTGCTCGAAGGGAACAGCTTGGAGAATTTCTGACTGATCAAAGAGGATATTCTAAATGCTCGTGGAGTTTTTTCTGTCAGCTTAGTGGATTTTCGACCTTACTCGGGGGAGATTTTTCGGCTTGGGAGATTTTGTACCTCCTATTGAGATTTTTCTGTTTGCTTAGGGATTTCTTGCTGTTTTGGGAAATTATCTTTGTGACTGGGGATTTTTAACAGCTCGAACGGCACTTTCCTAACTGCTTGGGAGATTTTCTAACTGCTAGGGAACTTTTCTGTCTACTTGGGAATTTCTGACTGCTCGAAGAAAATTTTCTAAATGCTCGGGGGGGACATTTTCCTTCTGCCTGGGAGATTTTCTACCTCTTCGATTTCTTACTGCTCGGGAAAATTTTCTATGAGGGTGGGGGATTTCTAACAGTTCGAAAGGGACTTTCTAACTGCTTAGGAGATTCCTGACTGCTTTAAAGGTATTTTCAAACTTTTTGGGAAGATTCTCTAATTGCTCACTGAGATTTTCTGTCTGCTTGGGGGATTTTCTGTCTGCTCAAGGAGATTTTATAATTGCTCGGTGTGATTTTCTATCGGATTGGTGGATTTCTGAGAACGCTGCAGGGGAATTTCCTAACTGTTTGGGCGAATTTTTTCTGCTCGGGAATTTTTTGGTTGACTTGGGGATTTTTAATGCTGCAGGGGGATTTCTTAACTGCTTGGGAATTTTTTCTAACTGCTCTGGCAGATTTTTTACTGCCCGGGAACTTTTTTGTCTGCTTGGGGGATTTCTAACAGCTCCGGAATATTTTCTACCTGATTTGGGGATTTCAGACTGCCTGAACTGGACTTTTTACTTCTTGGGGGGTTTTTGACTGCTCGAAGGGTCTTTCTTAATGCTCGGCGAGATTTTCTGCTTGCTTGGGAAGATTTTCTAACTGCTCGAAGAGGACTTTTTAACTACTTAGGCGATGTCTGACTGCTCGAAGGGTATTTTTTATCTGCTTGGGAAGGTTTTCTAATCTAATCTAATATCAAATCTAATGCTAAGGGATGTTTTCTGTCTGCTTCGAGGATATCTTCTTACTGCTCAAAGGGGATTTCATAAATGTTCGGGTAGTCTGCTTGAGGAATTTTCTGTTTTCTTGGGGGATTTCTGACTGCCCGAACTGGACTTTTCTACTTCTTAGGGGATTTTTGACTGCTCGAAGGGTCTTTGTAAATGCTCCTGGAAGATTTTCTAACTGCTCGAAGAGGACTTTTTAACTACTTGGGTAGTGTCTGACTGCTCGAACGGTATTTTTTGTCTGTTCGGGAAGATTTTCTAATTGCTTAGGGAGGTTTTCTGTCTGCTTGGGGGATTTCTTCTAAGTGCTGAAAGGGGATTTTATAAATGTTCGAGTAGTCTGCTTGGGGAATTTTCTGTTTACTTGGGGGATTTTATAAATGTTCTAGTAGTCTGCTTAGGAAATTTTTTGTTTACTTGGGGGATTTCTGACTGCTCAGGGAATTTTCTCTTTGATTGAGGGATTTCTGACTCCTAGAAGTGGATTTTCTAACTGCGGGGGGTTTCCGTCTGCTTGAGGGGCTTTCTACCTGACTGCTGGGGAAAGATTTTCCGACTGCTCGCAAAACTTTTTTCTATGTTTAGGGGATTTCTGACTGCTCGAAGAAAGTTTCTATTTGATTGGAATTTCCGACTTCTCAAAAAGGATTTTTTAACTGCTTGTGGGATTTTTTCTGCTCGTGGGTTTTCTACCTTATCCTGGAGGAAGATTTTTCGGCTGCTCTCAAAAAATTTTCTAGCTGCTCGAAAAAAATTTTAGCAGCTTGGGTTATTTTGCACTGCTTGAAGGAGATTTTCTAACTGCTCAGGGAGATTTTTAGTCTGCTTAGGGATTTTCTAACTGCTCGAGGAACTTTTCTGTCTAATTAGGGAATTTCTAACTGCTTGGGTGTTTTCGGACTGCTGGAGGGGGATTTTCTAAATGGTCGGGGAGATTTTTAACTGCATGAGGAGTTTTTCTAACTGCCTCGGATATATTTTCTAACTGCTGGATGGGGATATTCTAACTGCTCATGGAAATTTTCTGTCTGCTTAGGGGATTTCTTACTGTTAGGACAAGTTTTCTATCTTATCGGGGGATTTCTAACTGCTTGGGTGATTTTGGACTGCTGAGGGGGGTTTTCTAAATGCTCAATGAGTTTTTTAACTGCAGGAGAAGTTTTTCTAACTGCCTCAGGTAGATTTTCCAACTGCTAAAAGGGGATTTTTTAAATGCTCCGGAAGATTTTTTAACTGCCTCGGGTAGAGTTTCCAACTGCTCATGAGACTTTTTTCTGCTTGGGATTCTTTGTCTGCTTGGGGAATTCTCTGTCTGTGGGGGTATTTTTTACCCGAAGATTTTTCTACTGTGGGGGCTTTTCGGTCTGCTTAGGGGATTTTTAACTGCCCGGGGAAAGTTTCTATTTGATTGGGGGATTTTCTGACTTCTGGCGGGGCTTTACTTTACTGCTGGGGGAAGATTTTTTGACTGCTCTCAAAAATTTTCCAGCTGCTCGGAAAGATTATCTAGCTGGTTGGGAGATTTTTCAAGTGCTTGGGGCAATTGGCTAAATGCGGGGAGACTTTCAGTAGATTTTCTGAATGCACGGAAGGATATTATGCTTCTAGGGAGACTTTAATTTTGCTGCAGAGATTTTCTAGCAGCTTAGGGAGATTTCCGTTGAGTAAATGAGTGATTTAAAATGCCTGTCTGCGCCCCTGGGGGGGGGCACCGAAGAGCTAGTAAATTTCTATTTACTTAAACTAAGGGTGCGAAATGGTTATCGATTTTCAGATTTACACTCAAGCCAATTCCTTTCAGTTCAGTTCAGTATGAATTTTTGAACTGTCAGATAACCACACTATCAATCACTAGCTGCAAAGGGTGACTGATTAGTATGAATCGATGTTCCATTCGCCGTCCACCTAATTTCTAAATAATAATAAGTTTTGTTAAAATCCGTATCTAGCCGAATGCATCAGATAACGTTACTTCACTTCTAAACGTTACTTCTACTTCACAGGACTTACATCGGCTGCACAACTACAACTCACTAATGGCAGTTATTGGTGGACTCAACCATAGCTGCATTGCTCGACTAGGCAAAACCCAGGCCTGCCTTTCGCCGAAAGTTTTTGCAGTAAAAAATGCCTCCTTAAAGTTCGCTAGTGTTTTTTAGTATTCAGCTGCCTAAGTCAAATCCTGCTTAACTTTTAGACGCTGCAAAAGTTTGTGCATCTTCTCTCCTCGGCAAGCAACTTTTCTTGCTATCGTAAAGAGTTTGCCGATCTAACTGACTTTAAGATTCCAATCATGTAAGTAGAAGCTATGGGAAAAAAGTACTAAAAAGCGCTACTGAATGACGATGATGACTGCGTGATCTTTGCTGCCACTGAACCGTTCCTTTGTAATTACAGTCGATATTTTTTCAGCGCTGTGCATCTAAAAGACATGATACAGCTAAATGCAGCTTTGCCACACTTTCTGCCAAAAGTTGAGCTACAATTTTTCAACTTTGTTAAGCTCTCAAAAATGTCACACACCGTTCAGCTTTTGGTTGGTGCCCAGCGAGCTTCTCTGCCAGTTGAAGAGCAAGTCCAACTTTGTGCCATGCTTATGGTAGGTATCACTTCAAACAGATGTATTATGATTACATCATTCCAAATGTAACATCAGTGGTGTTTGTTAGTTAGTTAGAAATCTGATAGCCCTGTGAGGCAGCGATTCTACTCTTATTTATATTAAAGCCAGCGAAATCAATATGAAGCGATGTACATATAATATAGAGCGAAGAGTACATTAAAATAACGAGAGTGATTAAGCAGTCGAAGTGCAAATATTTCCAGTCAATCAAAACGACACTACTCCATGACCACTCCACCTCACTCCAAACCCCACCTCACTCCAAACCCAACCTCACTCCAAACCCCACCTCACTCCAAACCCCACCACACTAAAAACCTCACCTCACTGTATTTCCAGTTAAATGCACTGCATTATAATTCCCTACTATCTGTGTTTAGTAGATAGCCAAATGCTCAGGATTACTAGGTAAGGATTACTAGACAATTCAATTTTCAAAAACTCCGTTCAGCCATCGCTGGAGTGCCATTACACCGAAGACGATATTTACGAAGTTTCGCTGCATCGCGAGCCAAGGATTCTGGCCTCGGTAAGATCTTGCAAATTTACTGGTAAAAATTTAATAGAATGGAAATTTTTTTACTGTGAAAGACTCATGCCATGTCACGATTAAAAAGTACTGTTTTAAAATATCCCTAGAAGATACTGTAGCCAATAATTATTTGAGAGAGCACAACCCCACGTCTGTAGTTACTAAACCTGATTTTCAATCAGCAAATTAACTATTGTAAAGTGACTTAAATCTCTAAACTGATAATAATTATTTATCGCTTTGCTTAGCCATCAGCAGCTCGTCGACAGGTAAAACCGTTGAAATTCGCCCAGTGGATTTCCGATTCAAAGTTGGAGGACGCTGAGGCGGCCAGGCGCCACACTAGCGGCATGGTGGAGGTGACAGAAATAATTCCAATTCTTAGTGTTTTTATAAGCTTTCACTCCGATTGTAGTCGCTTGATAGAATTTGTGCGCCTCGCATAACAGGCAGTCTTCCGCGTTTACGACCAGGACAAAGATGGCCTCATCTCCGAGGCCGAGTTTCAACTTGTAGCTGAGAACTTTCCTTTCATGGACCCGTTCTCCGTTCTGGACTCTGATAGGTTCGTTCGACTTGCGATGTTCAGATAATTCAAAACCCATTCCCTACAAAGACCTGTGAGCCCGCGGGGCGACGTATTTTGAGCAAGTCGTAATTTTGAGCTCAGTGACTTTTGTCTATGGTAGCGGAGATGCAGTGCTGAGTGACTCTGGCTGAGTTTAACACTAGCGATGTAGACAAGGCGAACAGGGAGAGTGCATTACATCAATATACTCGCACCCATTCTGACAAGTAGCCCAAAATCCATCTCTTTCCCTAACACACTATCCAATGTATCGCGCTGAAAACAAACCCAGAACAACACCCATAATAAGGTGCCACCCCCGCACACACCCCTTTTTTATAACGCTATCTTATATTCCTCTTTAAGGAGGCCCTTTCCGTATTGTATTTCAGAGACGGTCACATCTCAAAGCCGGAGTTGCAGTCCTACTTCATTCGCATCAATTCTCACGCCCTGAAGATGAGCTTCAGTCACAATTTTCGCGTCCACACTTATCTCCGACCGAAATTCTGCGACAGATGCTCCGGCCTGCTGTGGGGCATCCGACGTCAGGGTTGGAAGTGCCGAGACTGCGGCATCAGCGTGCACAAGCACTGCAAAGACGCCGTGGTCATCGAGTGTCGCCGAGGCCCCGGACGGAGGCACAGATCGTCGGCTGAAGGTGAGTGCCGTGTCATCATCTACATGCGGTATTTTTTGCACCGCTTTCAACATTTAAAAGAGTGCTAGGACCCCAAAGTTGGTTTCTAGGCAGTAGGATTGGTTATTAGAATGTAAATTTAGTTGAGAGGTTTACTTTAGAGCACATACTTGAAGGTAATTAAAAAATCTGACAATTTTAATCGCAGGCTCAAACTCGGACGGCACGGGGCCCTCGACTTCCACCGGGTCGGGTTCGTCTGTGCCTTCGTCACCGTCTCCCTTGGTGCCACGAACTGGCAGCGTCAACGATGTCAAGGATATCGAAGTTCAAACTGAACACGACGCCCTTGTTACCGAGGCGAATAAAATTATTGAGGTTTGAACTTGATTAGAAAAAGTTACTCTTTGGGCTTTGGGATAATTTTTTGGTTGCCTACCATCATACAAACCGATGTGATTGTATTCAAAACCACGCTTCAATTTGACAGGAGAAAGTTCTGCTGCAGCAGGAGGCGGAGAAACTGCGTCAGACTGTGATCAAACAGTCCGAGCTTATCGCCGAGCTGCGACGCCAGATTGCCTGGATGCGACGAGAGACCATGGGCTTCATTCTACAGCAGAGCAAGGCCCTCCAGCTGCACTCGGATACTGAGGTTTGAAGCAGCTAGAGGGAAGGGAAGTCAAAGGAACCGTGATATTTGATCGGTGTTGGTTTTCTTGAATAAAGTTCAAAATTACTCTAATAGAAATGTTCCGTCATGTACTACGTTTGTGTACCTGCACCCGTGTAACTGGTTTGCTTTAGTCTATGCGTAAGACTGCCGCAATTATTCTGTTAGATGCACTCTCTACCAAAATGAATATTAAAAAATTAAAAACAGGCATAACCATTTTTAGCTTATTGTAATAATATTCACACGAGCACAAATGATCGATTTAATGCACAAATATCTAATCGATGCACTCAATTTAAAGTTATTAATGAACGAGTTCTCTATAGTCAATACCCTCGTTTGATGTTGAAAATAATTTTAATTATCTGTTTTAATTTATGGAATACTGTAAATTCTCTATTAATTTTACGCGCAGATACAAATGCTTTAGTTTGCGTGCACCTGTTTATCGAACAGTGAAGCTGCTAACTTAGTTAGCTAGTTCATTAAATGTTGTTGAATGAAAGTCAAGTTGTAAACTACTTGTACAAATTGGCAATTTAATTTCTCTGGCATACCTAAAAATAAATGTTTGTCTTGTGGCAAAATTTACTTCTACAAGCATCGAGACCTGATAGATAATACTGGCTTACACCATGAAATTAATTTCAAGCCTGAAGTTGGCTTAACCGATAATTCATCCTTTTACAGTGACTTTACCATTGCTAAAAATTTCCAAATCGTGCATCCGATAATGCAGGAGTACAGCAACTCATTTTAAACAAAAACTCAAAAAGCCAATAGCATGTGTTTTGCGAAAAATCTTCCATAATTTGTGGACAGGACGCTTCAAGGACTTATATTTATATTTTTGAGTAAGTCTCCGAAATTTTAAAGAAGCATGTCTTCAGTCGAAAGTAGATGTAAGGCTGAATAATTTGAAAAAATCGCATTTTTATCATGAGAAAAACGTTTATCTTTAGCTCCTTAGTGCTTATGTACAGTAGCTTAAAGGGCTGGTCTCAGTTCATCTTATGCTTCGTATATTGTTTTCTTTAGCCACACCCACTTGTGCTCGGGGTTCTCATTGTCATTCGTACATGCACCTATAGTAGCCCTATAAAATTTCTAAAACAAGCATCTGAACTCACAATGCAGACGTGCGCAAGCAGGTTAACAGCATCGTGTTTTTTCAATCCTATTCTGCACAATAGACTCATAAGTATACTTGCCAAACAAGTTAAGGCGAGCAGTGCGAAATTTGAATGCGTATGCACCAAGCATAGCACTTCATAGAGAAGCCCTACGTGTACGAGTTGCGCATTACTAGGAACTATCCGATTTTGTCGCCGAACATCCAGTCTAACTGCTGAGAGAAATCACTATTCCGATTGGCTATACAAAGACGACACAGGAGCAAAGGAATTATCTTATAAGGACAGATTTTAGCCGAATAATTCCGCTTAGGTGAGTAACTTTGTCTAGTATAAGCGTATAAAAGTGTTGGATACGAAACCTTCTCTTTCGATTTAGAGCGGAAGAAAGTTGATCAATATTTGAAATGAGCATCTGAAAGCCCAATCTAAAGCTAAGGAATATCGAAAATGAATTCATTATCTGTTGAAGATGTAATTATGGACTCTGCTAAATCAGCCATCACCAATGGTCAACTGAAAGAGTTGGAAAATCTCGTTCGAGAAATTACCGATCCAATTGTCAGGGATAAAGTTCTGCGCATCAATCATAGAACATACCACAGCAAGCAGCGGTAACTGCACGGCAGTTAACTTCCTGCTGAGTCAAATCGTTGATGAAAAGGAAAGGGAGCGGTGCTGCGCAAATGCATTAAATTCCGCTGCCGTTAGTTACCAATGGGAAGTGGTAGAATATTATTTGCAACAGATTACTGACAGAAGTCTCAAAGACCAATGCTGCGTCAAAGCCGCTGGGTACGCCGCGGTCACTGGCCATTGGAAAATGGTAAAATTTCTGGTGTGCAACATGAGTGATCAAACAGTAAGGAACCAGTTTTGTATGAAGACGGCAAGGTTTGCTGCCGCGAGCGGCCAGCCGAAATGGGCTAAGTTCCTGATACAGGCAGTCTCTGACAAAAATATGAGAGCTCAAGGCTGCCTAGAGGCAACAAAATGTGCTATAGTCAAGGGCCACTCAGAAGTTATTAGAGTTCTCCTGCAAACTCTGGCCGACAAAATTACGGCCGACGAGTGCTACATCGACGCGGCAAAATATGCAGCTCAAAATCGTCAGTGGGAAATGCTGAAAACTATTGTTCAAGCAGCTGATGACCAGAGTGTGACGGACCAATGCTGCGTACAGTCGGTTGACTCTGCTGCAATCAATGGTCGGTTGGATGCTATTCACTTTCTGGTGCAAGCAGTCTCCGAGCAGAGCTTGAGAGATCAGTGCTGCGTACAGGCGGTGGAATTTGCTTTTATGAGCGGTCAGAAAGAGGCTCTGAAATTTCTTGTGCAAAGCATCGCCGACCAAAGCATGAGAGATCGGTGCTGCAGAGATGTGGCAAAATCTGCCGCTCTTAATGATCAATGGGAATTGATGAAGTTTCTTCTGGACTCAATTGGTGACGAGGCCATGAGAAGTCAGTGCTGCATTGAAGCAGCAAATAACGCTGCTACCAAGGATCAGCTGGAAATCGTGAAGTCGCTTGGTCAGACGCTCGGTCACCAAAACATGAAAAATCTGTGTCTTATAGAAGCAGCGATCTCTGCTGCTGTCAGCGGTCATTGGGAAGTGGCTAAAAACCTCATGAAAGAAGTCTCCGATCAAACTATGAAAGATCAATTATGCACAAAGGCCGCAAATACCACTGCATTCAAATTTCAGTGGGCATTGCTAAGATTTTTGGTGAATAACATCACCGAATGTACTGCAAGAGATGAATGCTGCAGGAAGGCAGCGAAATTTGCCGCAGACAATGGACAGTGGAAAGAGGTAATTTGTCTATGTCAGATGGTTTCTGACCAATTTGCGAGAGCGCAGTGTAGCTTAGAGGCCGCAGAATGCGCTGTAATCAGTGGTCAGATAAAAGTACTTCAATTGCTACTGAAGAACGTCACTCGACAAGATATGTTGGATCAATTTTGCCTGAAAAATACAAAACTGGCAGCGGTGAGGGGCCAGTTAGACATGGCAGTCTTTCTTGCAGAGAAAATCGCTGATACACACTTGAAAGACCGGTGCTGTATCGAGGCAGCAGTTTCTGCGTCACTTAAGGGTAAATGGGAAGTAGCGAAATGTATGGCAAAGACAGTCACTGATCAAAGTTTACGAGATCAGTGCTGCATGGAGGCAGCAAAATCTGCTGCTATAAATGGTCGGTTAGAAGTGGCAAAGTTTCTTCTAGAGAATATCGTCGACCAAAATGTTAGAGATCAGTGCTGCATCTTGGCGGCTGAGTTTGCGTTCATTAGTGGTCAATGGGAAATCATGAAATTTATGCTGCTGTCAATCTCAGTTCCCAGCAAGGCGCATCGATGGTGCATGGAGGCGGCAGAGTCTGCAAAAACTAAGGGGCAGTTTTCTGTGGCTGAATTTTTGGTAGAAACCGCCCGTGACCAATCCATCAGTCATCAGCTGGAAGCCCATAAGAAAACTGTGGCCAATTGTTCTCAAAATTGGGATCGCAAAGTTAGGTTCCGTCGTGATTGTTCGATTGCGGCTTGTACTCGCCTCTTTGAAAGTAGAACTACTTCCTTGGTCATTGAGCCCGAATGGCTCTTTCAGTTTAGCCTCCTTCTAAGCTTTTGTAATTTTCGAACAATTGAAGGCAAAAAATTTGTTCTCGACCAGACTCTGTCTCGAATGCAGCCGCCTCTGATCACCCAGCTGCTATGTGTCTCCATCTCTCAAGGCCATGTCGCACTGGCTCTCACTCTAATCAATGATAAGCGAGTCAGAACAGAGAATGTCGATATGCCGGACATCTCTGGAGCCACCGCCCTCATGCTGGCAGCTGATGCGGGCCATCACGAGCTCGTTGAGAAGCTGCTGGATCTCGGTGCGTCAGTGCAAGCTGAAGACAGTCAGGGTCGGACTGCTTTGTCGCGAGCGGTCGAAGCGGGTCATCTGCGAGCAGTTAAGACTCTGATGGACAGAGGAGCAGATCTGAGTCATCAAGGTTCACTTGACTCGACGTGTGCGCTGCAAGCAAAGTGCCCGGCAGACCCAAAATGGTTTGGGCTTTTCAATCATAAACAAGCGGTGAAGAGCTTTGATTCCAGCCTACCAATGTGAGTCAATGCCTATAATTTTTCAAAAGTTATTTCAAATAGTTCGAAATAATTCAGCTTTAAATTGTAGCACTTTGTATCGTTTCAGAATCGAAGATGACCCCGAGCGTGATAGACAGCTCAGTGAGGATCTTCACCGACTGCTCAGCGAGGCGGGATTCACTCAGGAGAGAGTGAAGTGCCAGCAGAGACTGGCGGACTGGCTGGAAGAAGTGATTCCATTACTAACACAGGATGACAGGCGGATGACGGGCAGCTACGCAGAGGGCTGGGCCAACAGTCTGGTGCAAGTGAACGGCAGGACAGCCGCTGACTCGGACACTGACTGGACTGTGCCGGCTGCTGGGCAGATGCTGCATCTGGAAGGCGGCTGCAAAGAGGAAGATTTTTCTGACTGCAGAGATGCGAAAAAACTAAAAGTTACAAAGGGTCACGCACAAGTGGCAGTGGGATCAGGTGAGTAAGACATCGGTCCTTTCTTAATTTTGCATTAAAGACTTCTTTCTCGGAAAATCCTTTGTAGAAACTGCTATTAGCTCGTAGTATAACTAATTCCTTGTCTTTTTGGAAGTGCCATGTGTCGGAAAACTTTAAAATAGATGTGACACTTAAGAAGCACAAATTTTTATTCACCAAAAGTAAACCTGCTGTAATTTTGTAATCCCGTAAATTTCGATAAAAGGCAGCCAACCGGCAGAGACAGCCAAGGCGTGCGGTGTGCGACCTGCACAGGACACGTGCCATGCAATCCAGTGTTGCAGCAGCTTTTGTGAGGACAGGATCAACAAGCTACTTCAACAATCAATTCTGGATACTGTTCACTTAGTGAGGGAGACCAGACCGAACTCCACAAACGAGCTCAGAGTGAGCTTCAGCTTCCAAGAGAAAGAGGTGATGAGGCATCTAAGCACAGTCCAGGGCCAGCTGTTCGCAGTCCTCAAGTTCATCTTCAAGAGACTCCTGCCTCTCACTCTGGACACGCATGGACTCAAGACCTACCACGCAAAGACTCTGCTGTTCTTCATGCTGGAGAGACACGGAACTGATCCTTCAGCTGAAGCTTGGCAGCCTCAGAATCTGATCACTCTGCTGAAGGAGTCTCTCGACATAATGCTGGGCTTCATCTACTGGAGCAGCTCATCCGACGAGTGCATGCCGCACTTCTTCATGCCTGACGCTCCGCTCTACTTCAAGAACGCTGGAATCGGCGGCGACTTCGACAAAACGAAGGCGAGGGTTCGGGACCGACTTGGAGAGCTGAGAAGCGACATCGGCTTTGTGGTCGAGCAGCTGAGGAGACACATGAGACCTCTGCAGTCGAAGAACTTCTTTTTTCACCCGTTTACTGTGCTGCCATTGTCAGATCTGCCTTTCGTTTATGAGATCCGACGGAGACCATGTTTGTCGTTCTCAGACGTGCATTGTTTAGTGCACCAGTGTATGAGCGAACTACAATCAGAATCACGCAATAGAGACACTCTGATAAGGCAGGTCAGTCTCCTGCATTCGCTCAAATTTTGCAAGTGCGCCACCCTGTGCCTGACCGCCATGGCGCATTTCAAGCTCGGAGAATCAGAGGAAGCTGAGCGGCTCCTGATGAAGCTTAAGGGGCATCGTGTCAAAGTTGGATTCAAGCCTCAGGAAATTCGAAACAAATGGGGAGAGCTTCCAACGGACTCAGACTGGGCGTGGAGGTTCTGCCTCCCCTGCGACTCTCCGCCTCACTTCCCGTTCCTTCCCGAGTTCACGCAGACTCTGTTCACAGCCAGACTGTCTCAGCCTCGCTCCTCCCACCTCTACGTGAACTTCCGCTGCCTGAGCTGGAGTCTCCAAGCTGAGCTGCTCCGCAATCGCACGCCAATCGCATTCGGTGCGTGGCTTGAGGAGCTGCAAGAAGACGCGGACTTGGAGGAGCTGCTCACTCTGGCTCACTACAGCGACTGCCGCGAGCACGTGGAGTTCAGCCTGCGGCACATGGAGACCATCAGGAACGAGAGGCGCGTCGCAATGGAGACGCAGGACGATCAGAAAATCGACTTTGTTAGGGAAAAGTTGCAGAAGCTTGTTTCACCAACTGCATCTGACCTTTCAGCTGTCTCAGTCTGTGGCACCCCTAAAGACTGTCAGTCTGTGACTATAGGCCTTGTATAGCTTCTGTGTGATACTTTTCTGAAATGTTCGGAAATTTATTTACATGTAAATAAGGGTAAAACCAATTTCACATTCTATTTTCATTCTTTTACGAGCGTATGTTTGTTATGAAATTTGCCGCTCTACAATACAGTAGTTATCTTTTTTTAAATTTGCATTAAGCAACCTTTTCAGCTATTTTTATTATGTTACTTTAGCTTACGTGAAAGAGGTGACAGAGGTTGTAGCCTAGTGGTTAGAGCGTCGGACTCACGACTTGAAGTTCGGGGGTTCGATTCCCGACTCCACTGGTACAATTTGTGTCCTTTAGCAAGACACTTAACTCTGCATTGCTTCAGTTCACCCAGCTGTTAAATGGGTACCAGCATCAGCTGGGGTAATTGAAGGTGGTTGTGGCGTCCCCCCAGTCCATGGACAGCTGTACGCAGTCTTCAGAAGCCCCGCGCAATAGCTGCGGCTGTGCTGTTGGCTGCACATCTGGCCCGATTGGGACAGGTGTAATCAATTATTATTATTATTATTATTATTATTATTACGTGAAAACTGTACTATGGAATTGAAAACTTGAATTAGCTATTATGCTTGTCTGACGATGTTCAACTGAAATGACAAAATATAGTAATTTTCATTAATTTTTGTGACTGATTGTCAGTTTACAATGTTCAAATCAAATACAAAGGTACTTTACAAAAGTGTATGCGCATGTACATTAGTTTCAAATTAAAATTACTACTGAGCTGAATTATTTTGAAGCTTACATGACCTCTGACCAAATATTGTCATTACTTTATGACACTTGCTTTGCGATCTACGTGCTAAATGAAAATTAACTTCTCTTTTGTTGAAAAACTACAAAACGTTTTCAATCTTTGCCATATTAATAAAAATGGCGAATAGAATTAATGTACGAACTGTCATCAAAATAAATATATAATAAAATATAAATATATTTATATATATTAATAAATATTTGCTTAATTACTACGCTACCATTTAAAATCGCTTCTTTCGATAGCCTAAAAATGATGATTTTTGTTTGAAAATTTGCAGTTTAATCATTTTTTAAATAATTTTTTCACATTAACAAAGTTATTGTAACAAAAAAACAAAAATTTTTTATTGACGGTGCGATATTTTTTATGCTCAGTGTAAGCGCCCAGGTGGAAAATAAAATATACAGGGATAGTAACGATTTTGACTGAGACAATATTGGCTGATTCAACAAGCAATTATGAATAAAATATTGAGTTAAATCAGTAAATTTTTTGGACTAAATATATTATTTTAGAAGCTAAAAATTCTTTTGATTAAGGGTCGAAAACTACATTCGTTCCACGTGACTCTGATTCGCGAATAAAATAAGAATCACTACGTTCACTACTACTTTATAGTAGGGAAATGCAATGGCTAAAGTACATTTCTGGTTTAAAAATTCTTTCTGGAACACGTGACCAAACGTGAGGTGCTGTCTGAGATAGTCGTGATCGACATATTTTTACATCCCGTTCAGATTGCAGGTAAATTATGAAATTAATTTGTTAATCCCAATGCAGTATTCTTGTAAACGGCAAAAAATGGACTCCTTGCAAGAAAATATTTTTATAAACATTGACTTAAACGTGGGCCTAGCCTGCGAGTATGAAATAAAATATTTCTTTGAGGAATCAACTATACTAAATGTGTCATGTGTCTGTCCGTATGAACGGTGTGAGGAACTTGAACCAATAAGAATCTTTACTATTGTGATTCATAATAAAATAATTCCACGCGAAATCTCTACTCTTTTTTATCAGCCAAATATTTGGATGAATTAAAAATCAATAAGTACTGTACTACGCTTATTTATTCGAATTCAGTCGAGGGAACCAACGCATTCAAGTTCAAATATGGAGATGCAGATTAGAAAAGCATCAAAACTTATCCTCCTCGCCAGCGTTTCCCAGTGCCAGGCGGCCAGCTCATGGGCTGTCCTCCAAACACGTGCATGTGGAGATGCGGCACCGCCTGCAGCGCGTCGTCCCCGTTGTTCAGCACCAGACGGTATCCGTGCTCAACGCCGCGCTGCTTCACCACCAGCCTAGCAACCATGAACAGGTGTCCAAGCAATTGTTCGTCGCATTCTTGAGCATCCTCCAATGTAGCCAGCTGCTTCTTTGGAACCACGAGGAACTGCACGGGCACCACCTGGTTGAGTCCTAGGAAAGCGATTGCCTGCTCGTCCTCGTACAGGATGGTTGCCGGTGCCTTGCGCTGGATGATTCGCGTGAAAATCGACGGTCTTCGGCGAGCCGCCTCGTCAGACAGGGCGCACCGATTGTCCCGACTGTCGCCGGTGTACCTGGAGGACGAGGCGCCGATGAAAGAAGCCGTCAGGCCGAGCAGAAGCAGCAGGCAGAGTCCGGCTGATAGGCAGACACTGTGCCGCTGCAGAATTCTGTAGTACGGTACCGCCGCCATGCTTCCGAGCGAAGCCCGACCCGCAGTGCTCATGTGGCTCATGTGGCAAATCGATCAGACCTTGCGTGTGTGCGCTGCATTCTATAGAGCCCGCTTTTCATGCTTGGCTGTGAGAGCAGCTGTTCACGGGCCGTATTTGCAGTGCGCTCACACAGCACTACATTGACGTGCACTGCTGAGCTTTTTTTCAACCTCGAACTGCCCCTTAACGGGGTAAAAAAAATTTCTGTACAGCTGTATTGTTGAATAGGCGTGCAGTATTGCAGCTTAAAGTGCAGAACTGCTACTCATTAGTGAGTGATAAGTATTGCAGTAAAAAATTGCAGTAGCATCTCATAGACTACTCGATTAGTATAGTCGACTCAAGTAGTCTGTGCAGCATATTGATATGTTAACAGTATTAATAAAGACACAGCACATTTTTTTGTTTTTTTGACTAATAATAAAGTTTTATATTATATTTGCCACTGAAAAAAGGAAGCATTGTTCATGATCGCAAAAAAACAGAGTCTGTTGAACAATTAATGATCATAAAATGAAATAAAACTGCAAAATTTTCATTTGTCCTGTAAGCTAGTAATATTCGGTTAAACGTGGCGTACAAGTGTCGACACATTGAGATGGCTAGATGTCGTCTTTATGACTGATCATTGCAACAAAGCATCGTCTTAAAGTCTTTGTTTGACTTAAGAAAATCTGCTTAAAAATTGTTCTGCAATCAAACAGCAAGGTAAAACAGGAGAAAGTGTTCAAACGGCCAAAATTTGAGATTGTCTTTGATTGTCGTTAGTATCTAAAATATGGTTACGCGTTGTATTAAAAATATATAGCCATGCAGATTTGCAAAATAAACTAATATAGTCAATTGGCTTCGTGAAGGCGCTATAAAATAATACGAATTAAAGCATTTATAAATAGTTCTCTTTATCAAGCGTGTCATAATAAATTGGCCAGTGACCATAGTGACGTTAAGTATAAATTATGACATTAATGCACTGTCGTGTACTTTAGTGAGCTCGAAAATGAAGCAAATTTTCAAGACACTTTTGCCTTTAGCATCAGCTGAAGCTTCGGCGAAGAAAATGAACCATTGCGCCTAAAGCAATACGGGGGAAAGACGTCTGTTTGTACTTGACTGCGGTGGTAGAGGAAAGTGGGATAATTTTTTATGGAGCAGAAACAACTCTCAACGCATTTGAAAGATGATTTCTATGAGAACTGCTTTTTCTGCTACTGCTGCTGTTGCTGTTGCTGCTGCTGCAAGCCGCCACCTGGATCAATAGGACGAAAGCCGCGCAGCTCGCCGTGGATTCTGTCCCGCTCCATCAGGTACTCGGACTCGGAGCAGCTGCCCAGTGCCGAGTTGCGTCCGCTTTTAGCCTGGGGAAAAATTGCATGCTCGATCACTGCGCAAGGGGAAAAGCGGAGCAATAAATAATTAATTTAGGAATGCGATGGAAAATTTTCTTGTTAAAATACGCTCGTACGTGACCCTATTTGAAGCGACTCACGGTTGAGCTGGTACTGCACCGCTCGCAGGTTGTGAATGCAGCAATGAAGCGTCTCCGGTAGACGATTGCTGTTGTTACCAGAGACACCGCCCCCACCTCTGCTGCTGCCGCCTTCGTCCAGGCTTCTCTGACGCAGCAGGAGATCCTCGGCTGGACTTGGCGTCCGACTCAAATGACGACTGCGTCGCAGTTTGCCGAGCAAATCGTCGGAGCAGCGACGCAGCTTCTGCGCCACCTGCAGCAGGCTGGCCGCCAGCAGGTCGCTGTCGTAGTTTGGCGCGGCTGTGGCGGCGGCGTTCGACAAGATGGCGACGGAGCGGCTGCGATTTCGCTGAAACGACGACGTCAAATTCACCGAGGTTGGCATCTTGGCGTCGAATGGAGAAAATGCTGACACGTGTCGAGTGCCTACACCACTTTGCTGACGAGGCTGATGATGCCGAATGTGTGGCAGCGTTGAAAACTGCGACATTTGGGGCTGCGGGTCCTTCAAGTGGGCGGTGTAGTAGCCATTTTGATAGAGTCTTGATAATTTGATCATAGTTGACTCTGTAATTCAATGAACTACCTTTACCTGCTTCTTTGACAGGAAGCTCGAAAAGCCCACACCGTCAACGGAGGTCTCGCGGATGCGGCTGAGCTCAGACACGGAGCTGTACCGCCAGGCGCTCTGGTACTGCTGGTGCTGGTACTGGCTCTGATGCTGGTATGGGTACTGGTACTGCGGCTGGCCCAGCTGAGGCTGCTGCTGCTGCTGCTGCAACTGGATTAGGCTGTGCCGCGAGGCCGAGTTGCGCATGTCCTCCACTGATCCGGCGCTGATGGCCGAGTACTGGCGCCTCATCATTAGCAGGAGTTGCTGGTTTTGCTGCTGTTGTTGTTGCTGCTGTTGTTGCTCCTGCTGTTGCTTCTGCTGTTGTTTCTGTTGCCGGTTTCGACCGCCAAATAGACGCAAACGAATGCCTCTGTGCTTGGTGCTCTTCTGCTGCTGCTGCTGCTGCTGTTGCTGCTGCTGCAGCGGCTGCGGCTGCTGAGGCAGTTGGTACTGATGGAATGAAGTTTGCATCAGCGGCGTGAAGGAGCCGCTCAGAGCTGGCAGGGAGCCGCGCTTTCTGTCCATCTGCCAGGGCGACGTGGCGGAGAACGCGAGCCCGGCGCCGCCGCCGATGGTCTCAGCCGAATCTGAGGACAAATTCGCCTCCTCGTCGTTCTCCTCGACGTAAACATCGTCGTCAGCGAAGTCTTCGTCGCAGCCATCATCAGCGGCGGCCTCTTCGTCGGCGTAGGGGATGTTGTCCACCGAGCCCCTGGCAAGCCGGGCCTCCATGTCATGCAGCAGGGTGGCCGTGTCCCGAAGCAGCCGCGCCGTGTGGCCAGCCGGATCTTCCGGGTCCTCGTCTGGCGGAGGTGGCTGCGGCTGCGGTGACTTCGGCTGAGGCTGCGGCGGCGGGTGCGACACGGTGGGTTTCAGACGAAAGGAAACGCTGGAGCCGGGCTGGCCAAATCGAATGGCCTCCAGCTGCTGTCTCGAAGGCAACAGCTGGTTCAACTGCTGCTGCTGCTGCTGTTGCTGCTGCTGGCGTCGTTGGAAAATCGGAGTGGCGTCGCGCTGAGCTCCCGACCCGAGGACTAGATTGTCGCTGTCTTCGTCAGCTGCCGACTCGTTTAGTCGCGAGTCGGACGCGGCAATGAGCCGCCGACGGGGCAGCTGCGGCTTCTGGCTTGCTGCAGCTGGCTGGTGTTGATGCAGCTGAATTTGCTGCTGCTGCGCTACAGGCTGCTGACTTGCGGCAGGAGCAAGCCATAAGGAAGACTCCGCGGAGCAAACGACAGCAGATCCTGCAGCTGCAACCAAGGGTGCCTCTGACTTTGCGCGACGCCGAGGAGAGGAGTCTGCGAGAGTCAGAAAACAATTTTTTTCATCTATCTATCTATCTATCTATCTATCTATCTATCTATCTATCTATCTATCTATCTATCTATCTATCTATCTATCTATCTATCTATCTATCTATCTATCTATCTATCTATCTATCTATCTATCTATCTATCTATCTATCTATCTATCTATCTATCTATCTATCTATCTATCTATCTATCTATCTATCTATCTATCTATCTATCTATCTATCTATCTATCTATCTATCTATCTATCTATCTATCTATCTATCTATCTATCTATCTATCTATCTATCTATCTATCTATCTATCTATCTATCTATCTATCTATCTATCTATCTATCTATCTATCTATCTATCTATCTATCTATCTATCTATCTATCTATCTATCTATCTATCTATCTATCTATCTATCTATCTATCTATCTATCTATCTATCTATCTATCTATCTATCTATCTATCTATCTATCTATCTATCTATCTATCTATCTATCTATCTATCTATCTATCTATCTATCTATCTATCTATCTATCTATCTATCTATCTATCTATCTATCTATCTATCTATCTATCTATCTATCTATCTATCTATCTATCTATCTATCTATCTATCTATCTATCTATCTATCTATCTATCTATCTATCTATCTATCTATCTATCTATCTATCTATCTATCTATCTATCTATCTATCTATCTATCTATCTATCTATCTATCTATCTATCTATCTATCTATCTATCTATCTATCTATCTATCTATCTATCTATCTATCTATCTATCTATCTATCTATCTATCTATCTATCTATCTATCTATCTATCTATCTATCTATCTATCTATCTATCTATCTATCTATCTATCTATCTATCTATCTATCTATCTATCTATCTATCTATCTATCTATCTATCTATCTATCTATCTATCTATCTATCTATCTATCTATCTATCTATCTATCTATCTATCTATCTATCTATCTATCTATCTATCTATCTATCTATCTATCTATCTATCTATCTATCTATCTATCTATCTATCTATCTATCTATCTATCTATCTATCTATCTATCTATCTATCTATCTATCTATCTATCTATCTATCTATCTATCTATCTATCTATCTATCTATCTATCTATCTATCTATCTATCTGTCTAAAACTTGTACATCCCTCACCAGTGCTAGATTTCGAGCTGCGCTGCTGCTGATGCGTCTGCACGCCCACCAGGGGAACCGGCTGCTGAGCCATGGTGTCGTGTCCCAGCTCCATCATGGAGGCTGCTGTGAGTCGATCCGGCGAGCCGCTCCGAGAACTCGCTCTCAACTCGAGCTCCTGTCCAATAGTTATTTCAAGGCAGAGTGTACTACGCGCTCACAAAGTATCCGCTCTCTGGCCTCTTTCAAATTTTACTTTTGTGAAAAAAGTCAAGCTTTTTCTAACGCGCGGTCAGTCAAAAGAATCTCCGGATTGATCCCGGGGGCTGCCAGCGTGCCTCAGGCGGCTGCCCCATACGCATACAGGAAGAGGATTTTTCTCTTTCAGTAGGGATTTAGAAAAGTTCAACTACTCTGTGACCCTTTCACCAGACTAAGAAGCAAAAGCCCTTCTTCCTCCGATTGCATTTAGCCTTTTGGTTGAACGTGGATGCTTTTAAATTTAGAAAGAAAGACTTTTGAGTTGATTTATTCTTTTGTATAGCAATTATTTAAGTACGCTCGTATTATACTGCTCTTAATCTTAAACACGCAAAAATGTATCACTATCGTCATAACAGCATCCTGGAACAAAATTTTAGTGACCCAATTCTAATAACTAATGACAAGATCCCCTAAGCAGAATGTCCATCACATGATGTCCATGCCACAATCCCTATCACATGATCTCCACGCCATAATCCATATGACAAGATCCCCATTCAATAATCCCTATCACATGATCCAGATGTCATAATACCTATAGCATCATCCCCATGCCATAATCCCTTAAATATGATGCCTATGCCATAATCCCTATAACATGATCCCAATGCTATAATCCCTATGACATTATCGGTATAACATATTCCCTAAGATGTCATGCCAATAGCAAACCCCATAAGTCACATTATCACAATGCTAAAGAGATCGTTACAAACAAGATTAATTTCATCGAACAGACTTCCACTATCAAAATCCCAAAGAAGGAACGCCAATAACCTTTCCCTTTGGCAGAAGGCTTTTAACGAAAAGTATAAGTATAATTTTTAAACTTACCCTTTTGAGTTTAATAAACGGCCTCGATAGAAAGTTAATCATATTCAGCTTTCCTGTTGCATTGAATTAAATTTTGCGTTTTAATTCAGGTCAGAACCTCCGACTAAATTTTGGGATAAAAAGTACAATGGGCAATCTAGGCAATCTCAACTGTTTGAGGGCATATCAGCTAGTCTGGGCTTCCCCACAGTCAGGCTTGTATCGTTTATCAAAACGTATTTGTAGGAAAAAAATTGTTGGCTACAACTGATGCTGCCACTGGTGACGCTGGTTTTTAGAGATTTTAGGGAGGTTTTTAGACTGGGATGGGGGAGATGGTTGAGACGGAGAGGGACAGAGAGAGAGAGAGAAACGTCGGGGGTGCTCGCTGCCCCCTCCGCAGCCAACCTTCCTTCCCCAGGCCGCTCCCTCTCCCCTCCGCCCCTCAGTTCTAGTCGTTGGCTTCAAATCCACAAAACCACAAGGGCTGCTGCTGCTGCTGCCGCTGCTGCTCAGGCTGGGAACTAAACCTGAACTACAGACTGGGGAGACGGGCGGTTTGAAGATGTAAGCTGGTTTTGTGGCGGAGGGATGAGGCTGAGAGACGAGACAACTCTCAATTTCTCCCATGTTGTCGAAGGCTGCAGGCCAGGGAGGGGAGCTGAAGATGCGAAGCTGGAGCTGGTTAGGCATAAACTTGGCGCACCAGAGTGAGCAGGAAGAGGATAGAGAAAAGGGGGGGCCGATGCTAGAGCGAGCGGAGATACCAACAGTGATGACAGATGCTCGAGACGACTAACGCGTGTGTCCCCTTGACGGTTTTCGCAGTATGCAAAATTATCACACACAGTTACATTGGTTTTTGGGAGGGTGACGAGAAAATAAATGGAGCATAAGTTTCTCCCATAAGTTGGGCTGCCTTAGAAAATTGCTGCTCTATCTAGAAGGCAGAATGAACGGGAGGTGATAGGATGGAATGGGATTTGCATCTCCGATAGCATTCCGGTTTCCCTACAGCCGCTCATCCCTCTCCAACACTTCCTAGCCAGACTCATCCCCAAGTGCAACGGATCAGCGCGGGCGCACGTGGCGCAGGCTAAGCCACGCTATGCCCAAGTTTTCTGGGAAATAAAAAAATATATAGAGAAATTGCATGCGAGAAATTTGAGAGGGAACTGGGTTAACGTGCGAGAGCCCGGCGGAGAGAGACGGGTTAGGGATGGAGGCGAGACATAGGAGGCTGGGAGAGGCCACAGAGGTTGGGCTCATTAATAATTTGGGCGCACTGCCTCTCTCCAGACTCTGCAGCGACTGGTGGTTGAGACTGGGCGAAATGGCCTCAGAGACTAGCTAGAATCGGGGGGATTTCTCCCGCTCTACAGACAGAATTTCGTTAGAAAGTGAAGAGCTGCATGGAACGCGCATCCCAGATCGACACTGACGTGTAGCATAGAGGCTCTCAATTTCTAGTGTCGTGTAGTGTGTTAAGCCAACCACGCAATGCTTCCACATAAAAACTTCCGGATGTGAAAGCTGCGGGTTTTTGTTAGGGCCACGGATTCTCGTATGATATTTGGTATTCCGTATCATCGATCATTTTACAGTTGGTCAGTTGTCCCGAGACGCAAGCAAGCAATCGTGTACTTCCCAAGCTACTCCAAAGCGGATGGCAACAACTGTAGAGACTCGATCTATCTGCTGTGCCTGTTGCATCTCTCCAGCTCACCAGTTCACCCCTGGCTTCCGGCTTCTCAATTTCTGGATCGAAGCGGGAGCAGAAAAAGCAGGCTCAACATCGACCGCAACAGCAGCCGGGCTATTCTCGGTCCTCCACGAGTAGTGCAGTGCGTCACTGTATAATAACAAATATTTTTATGCATAGCGACTCGCATTGCAATGAGACTCGTTGCACGCGCACTGTATATGCAAATGAAGAAAATTCCAGAGCTTACACGCTCGCGCACAAGCAAAAACAACCCGAGATGAAGCAACAGAAAGAGACGTCTCTCTGCCTTAGAACGATGAGAAGTATTGACTCGATAGCTAAAGCAGCGCGAGCTCATCCCGAGTCAAATAATCCTAACCATTGGTAACCGCAGTAATCCCCAACACAGTCAACATCATCTATCTTCATCTAGCTTCTTCTCACTGCCAAAGAAATTGGCAACTACTGAGGATTAGGCATTCGTCTGATACAAAGCCCAGTGACGTAAATCAACAGCCAAAAATTGAGCATTCATTCGCCAAGGCAACGCTCAGGCTAGAGTGGAATTGGTTTTCGGAACTTCCAACGTTCCAATTGAGACTGTGGTCTTAATAGTTTTGGGAACTATTCGATTTTATTTAGAAAAGAATCCTATCGACTCTTGAAACTACGTCGTATGAAGGGGTTTTAAAGCAATTTCGTTTCTTTTTTATAAGAAATACGAGTAAAGTCGTGAACCGTACTAGTATCGCATGCAATACGCTAACACATAAAAACCTTTGAAAGGTTTGAAACCTCGTGTGTTTATCGTGTCATCCAATCCGACTCGATGCCTCTCTTATTCTATCCCTTATCGACAGTTTTAATGCGACCTCTTCTTCTTCTCTTCCTTCTTTTTCTTTTTCTTCATTTTCTTATCTTCTTTCTTAGCTTTATCAGCCAGCGACAGCCTCTGCAGGTCCCGATGGTCTGGACGCGTCGAATGATCTCGGTGACGCTTGCCATCGACATCTTCGCGCGGGGCCAACTGGCTGAGCATCTCTTCGCGCACCAGGAACACCGTTGACTTGGCCTGATCCTCCGAATGCCCGCGATGCTGCTGTTGATGAGGCGGGTGGTGAGGCTGTTGATGAGGCGGGTGATGAGGCTGGCGCTGCTGATCGCTGGCCTCCTCACCAGTGGCCAGTCGCAGCACCCGTTTCGTGTCGAGGTCGCGGTCCATTACACCGCGAGTTTGCAGCCGGACAAAGTCCACTAGGCGTCTCACGTAGTCCAGGTTGTCTCCTCGGCTGCCTCTGGCCTGGGACACCTGATTGTTATTAGAATAATAGGTAGCTTTTGCAATCCTTTTGATCAATCTATCTATCTATCTGTCTGTCTGTCTGTCTGTCTGTCTGTCTGTCTGTCTGTCTGTCTGTCTGTCTGTCTGTCTGTCTGTCTGTCTGTCTGTCTGTCTGTCTGTCTGTCTGTCTTTCTGTCTGTCTGTCTGTCTGTCTGTGATGGTCTCTCTGTCTGTCTGTCTGCGCAGATACATGCAAGAATTGATTTACCTGAAAGGCGATCTCCCTGTGCTCGGCCCTGCCCAACCAATAGGGATTATCATCCCCCTTCCTGGCGATGTACACCCAGCAGGTTTCTGTCCGGCCAGTCGAGCAGTTCTCCACCACCAGCTGGCTCCGATAGAATCCTCGCGCCACCTGATGTTTGTCAGCTTCGACGAGATCGTCGGCGGCGTGTCGTCGGTTTAGCTGATAGAGACAGCCCAGCACGGCCGCGTCCGGATTGGGCACGATGGTTGCTATGCGACCAGGCTGTTGTGGTTAGGGTTTGATAACGTGTACTTAAGGAAGTAAATTGATATCCCCAATGCGCCAACCCCCAACCTGCAAAGCCTTACAAAGCTTGGCGTGCCGTAGTCTTGATGCGAGCCCTGGTAAAGCTGTCTGGAGAAGCCCAGCGCCACCGACACGGCGAGGTCTTTGTAGCGAAAGTGCGGCTTCCAAATCCACGATCCGTAGGCAAAAATTGATCGAATATTCGAATCTGCACTGGCGCCAATTGCGGTTGATTTCGAATTCTTCTGGCTCTGATTAGCCTTGTCGCCGTGGGCCGATGATTCAGACTTTGCGGCGCTTGACATGGCTAAAAAGAATAGCTGTAAAAAAATTGCAGAACCAAGGACAAACTAAGAATAGAGATTGTCTCAGTTTAAAGCTTTAGCTAGACTATTTGATCAGAGCAGTCTTCCGGAGTGCCGTACTGTTTTCGCTTCCAAGAATTTTCTTTTCGAAGAGATTTGAGCATAAAATTGAATTAATAACAGATGACCTAAAGTTGCATGCTGTTCAAACAGGGAGAACTTTGTGGAATGGTTTCGATGCGGAAGTGAGCCTGCATGCAATAAATGTAATTTAACTTAATTTCATTTAGAAAACTGCGCAAAAATTTTGTTGTATTGTGTTGTCTTATTTAAACATCCACTCACTCGCTTGAGGCACTCTACCAAGCCTCAAGCCTCAGGATAGCCGCGTCTAACTACTGGACTTGGTTAGATAGGGAGCTTACTAGAGGGTTTCATGCAGCTGTAGGCCCCGAGGCTCGTAGCCATGAGGCTGAACCTACTACTGGGCACTTAAGGTACATGTACCTACAGGGTGGGCTACAGGATTTAGGGGGTGCTACTAGCGGTCCAAGGGTCCAGTATGGGGGAGGCGAAGAACACAACCACTGCACATCTCTAGCACCGCGTCACCAAAAAAGTGGATCCTGCGAGCCAACGCTGTCTTTGAGAGGGAGGATAAACCAGCACGACTCATCCGCCTGGGGCTCGGCTAGAAGGCTCAAAGGCCGGTTCGTCACCAGGTGCCTTGTTCATTGCTCATCAAAAACAACCCAAGATCGACTTACGTAATCGAAGAGCCGTACTCAAATTACATTCCGACCCCTGCTCTGTTCCAGCATGTAGGGTGCACTTCAGCCTGGGGACTTTTCGACGGGTAAGAGACCGTCTTTAGTAAGCTAACCCTTCGTTACGATTGGTCCTTGGCCCTAAATCTTAAACTCGAGCACGTGACCTTTTCGCCGGCCAATCAACGGAAAACAAGGAAGTAATGGGCAAGCATAAAATTTTTCCTCACGAAGATTTTCAATTTGTCCGTGTCATTTGACACATTTTATTAGCCGCTTAATTTTATAAATCGCTGCAGCTATTTTATGTCGAAATTAGCAACTATACACGGTGTGAGGGATATTATTTCAAACTGTCTTCTTTCTATCTCGATCTCGGGATAAGTCGGGACGGGATTATCAACTTAGGCAAACGGGCACAACGTCATATTATTGGTTGTTAATAGTGACTTAAAGTTATAATTTCAAACGCTCGTAACGAAAATTTCTTACGCATAGCTAAAAGAAATAAAGCTGGTACTTTTTTCAGTGTTTTCTACATACAATTTTGTAATTTTATTAGAATTCTTATCCTATGGGTATACTGAAATATCAGAATTAATTGACTTATAGCTACATAGAGGTTCCTGTAGGAAGAACACAGTTGTGACCCATTCCACTATCCACAAAACGACCGACACACCGCAATGAACGATTTTAGGCCTCGCACAGGAAAGTCCCTTGATTTTGCCTTATCTTCTATCTTTGCAATTTTTAGTTTGTAGGAAACGCAAAATTTAGCTCATGAAACCCTTAAGAACGATTTAAAACTTTATGATTATATATGATACTGATTATTAATGCTATGTTGTGGCTTATTTATTTCGTGCCAAGCTAGGGATCATGGATTCTAATGCACCTTTTTAAACCACATAATGTTTCTCCTGGTCGATGAAATTTCTCCTCCCAATAACAAAATTGCACAAATTATTATCCACTTATTATCTATTTACTATATATTATATATTCAATCTAGTCAAAAATTAATTTATTGGTGACGCGATCCACCTCTTGAGCTCAGCATTTTAGATTTTAATTTTTAGTATACTTGTGGTAGTACTTTTATTTTCAGTATATAAGACGCCGGCTCTTTTAAAACGATTAAAATAGCTAAACAAATGTATCATCAATAGAACCTTAAAGTCTAAGCATGCTAATTTACTTGCAATTTTTTGCTTTAAAATTTGTTTTTCGTTTAATAAATTTCTTTTAATTTACGAATAATTTAACAAAAAACGTTACCAGAGTAACTTTTAAGCACCATAGTGAACTCCATAGCGAATGCCATAGCCACCGTTTGCTTTAGCAACTGTCGCCTGTCAACGAAAAGTCGGCAATAAAAGGGCATAAATTTCGAATTACATCGCGTAAGTTGTTACTTATTTGTATTATAGTATCTTTTAAATGTATGAAGTTACTTTTTAATTTTATGGTTTAGCGCATTGCAAGTGTTAATTAATTTACAAAGCTGTCTGGCTGTACCGCAGGCGTATGCTAAAACCAAGTGTGAAATGTCTTCAGAACTTTAATTTTTTAAATGAACTCAAAAATTTCTGTGTTCCAAACAAGTATTGCTATTTCCTACTGGAATGGACCTACTTTATTCCTTTAATTTTAGCATGTAAGTATGAGCTGCTGAGATGATCCTTCTGGAACCAGTTACCAGACAAATGTATGCCAACTAACCGATTTGTAAACATCAATTCTAGGTTACCTGGTTAGCGCATACAACTAGAAAATGATTTTGGCCCAAATCTGCCATGTTGGATTTTTAATTTTATTACACTTAATCACTAATAACTTCTGTAATAATTATATAATAAGTGTTTTACCTGCAATTTCCATCTTTCATAGCTAGCTCCCAGTTTTGGTCCTGCTTCTTTACAATGAAAGCAATAGTTAAAAAGTAAAAAATGCTGCGTTTTTCCTAATAACAATTATGAAGCTATAGTAGTCTTCTGTGCCAAATAATAGCTAAAGCAAAAACTAATATATTTTAGTAACAACATAACAAAATTACTTGCCCCACAATGGCATAGTCATAGACCCTAGGTTTATTTTTTTGCTGGGCACAGGATGCAAAATTGCATCATGTTCTTAATTTTAGGATGTGATTCCAGGGTTTGGGATGCAATTTTTTAAAAGTCTTATTAAATGGGTCTTTTATTGTGAAGAATAAAAAATCATGATGCAAAATCGCATCCTATATCAAATTTCAGGATGTGATTCTCAAAGTCAAGATGCTATGGCATCCCTATAGCACAAAAAATAAACCCAGTATAGACCTTTTAGGCCTAAATAAAAATTATAGTATTAGACCATTAATATTATTTTTGATTGTATTACTGCATCTTATTTACTTTCTAATTACTATAGTAACAATGTAACATTCAATAATAGGATAAAGTATTATCAACCAAACAAGGAATCTTTATAACTAAAAGGGATTTATCATTTTTTATAAGAATAGGTTAGTAAATGGCCTGGGCATGAAAATCAACTGCAAATGATAAAAATGATTTAAGGCCTATGATATTATATATTTAAATTTAATTTAAACTGAAAGTTTTAAGCAAAATTTCAAATTGAGTAAAAAATATGATTAGCTTTGTAATTTTTTAGCTGATATTTCACATTGGAATAATCAATTTTGATTTTATTGCCATTTCCCTTAAGTCTGAATCAGTAGAATTAGTACAAATCAGAACTGACAACCACACATGGCCAATCTAAAAATTCATTTATCTGGTAGCTACAACTTGATTGTAATACAATTTGTGACCTAAATTAGAAAAAATTTCTAAGGAGCAAAAAAATAATGTCCTATGTGCCATCAAATAGCTTTAACTAGCTTTTCACAGTATAGTTATCCACTTTTGTAGTATACCTTATCAATTTTGCAACTTACCTTGGTTGGTGGCCATTTCACCTGGTCAGGTTGCCAGTGTGCTGGCCATATATGCTGACAACCATTGCAATACTATGTTTTCAGAATTGGGATGGAGGTTCTATGGAACATTTTGTTTTATTAAGCATCAAGTATTCATTTTATTTACATGCAAGCAATACAATTGTTCCTTATATTTATGTTTGAATTTTACTTATTTTAATATCAAAATTGTTTTCAAAACAAGAAAACGTGACTATTTTTACTATTAAAAAGTTTTAGTATTCAATTAAACTACTCTGGCTTAAAAAAACATTTTTTAATTGACAGAATCTTAAGGAACCAAGCAACTGCAGCCAAGCATGCACCCAGTCTCTGGCATTGTTGGCACTGGCGGCTCAGCAGCAGCAGCAGCCACCATCATCCAGGTCAGCCCCAGGCAGCAGCACATCGTCACCAGTCAGTCTGGCCAGCAGTTCATTATTGCGTCCGCAGGCGGCGGCGCTGTCAGCAAGCTCGGTAAGTTGCTGCTGCCTAGCAACTGGCCAGCTGTGGCATTCCCAGTTGCCTGAATGGTCTGTAGATAATAATAAAAATAAATAAATTTCGACACCTTTCGATCAGATGTACAGCCCACGGCACAGTCGCAGCTAGTTGCGCGGCGCATCCGAGGGCTGTGTACAGCTTTCAGCCTGACGGGTTGGAGGGGCCGCAACACCCACACAAAATTTACTCAGCTCAAACTGGTACCCGATCTCAGCTGGGTGGACTGAAGCAATGCGGGATTAAGTGCCTTGCTCAAGGGCACAAATTGTCTCCTAGGGCTGGGACTCGAACCCACGACCTTCAGGTCATGAGGCAGGCGCCCTAGCCACTAGGCTACAACTCCTCCGATATGTAGATAATAAACACAGTGTAATATTAATTTCCTCCTTTCAGTGGCTGGTGACCAGCTGGTGACCGTGTCTCAAGGCCAGCAAGCTCACTCAGCCATGGACAGCATTGCTTTGCCTTCAGGAAATCAACAACAGCAGCATCAGCAGCAGCAACAACAGCAACAACACGGACTTATCAGTGTGGCATCGACGTCCAATCAGAGTGCGTACCCGACAGTGCAATATGTCACCACTGATCAGCAGCTGATTGGCACTCAGATGTGAGTCTTTTATTAATTATCATTATAATGTTACATCGCATGTCTCTGTTTAAACTGTACGTGACCTCCAATTCCTAATCTCTTCAGCGAGTACATCGAAATCAGCAATGGCAAATCGGTAACCAAAGCCATCGTGTCAGCTTCACCTAGCAACAAAATTGGGTAATAAGTCTATTTTATTGATTCATCGATCTTGTCAATCTCTCAGCATCTACGACGCCTCATCTGATACCGCACCGCTATTTCCTGGACAGGCAGTACCAGGACTTCGCAGTCTATGGCGGCACTGGGACTGGCTATCAACAGGCTGTCTCTGGTCAGGTAAGCTGCCCTTATTGTTAATAATTGGCTATTATTAAAGTGCTGTTTATAGAATCTAACTGGCCTCATCAATTGGGGCTTTTCAGCTTCGCGAGCCGCATCTCACGGCCACCGCCGCTCACCATCTGGTTGGCAGTTCTGGCATGCCGACGCCCGAGGAGGTGGCCTCGTTTAGTCATTCAACCCGAGCTAACCCGGCTACTGTGAGTAGTTCAAGTGGGATGTGTTGTTTTCAATAGATAGATATTGTTTTGCTTGCGGATTTGATGAGCCTGGTCCTATATCGCTCCTCCTGTCCACTCTGTCAGGTGCAATGGCTGCTTGACAACTACGAAGCTGCCGAGGGCGTCTCGCTGCCCAGATGCACCCTGTACAATCACTACCTGCGCCACTGCCAGGAGCAGCGATGCGACACCATGAATCCGGCCAGCTTTGGCAAACTGATTCGCTCAGTTTTCTACGGGTTGAAGACTCGGCGATTGGGGACCAGGTGGGTTGAGGTCAGGTGGCATTGCTGCTTCAGGATGTACATTAACTAGGTGATTCAGGTGCTCGTGTGCTTCAGGTAGCTCAGGGCCTCAGATAGCTAAGGGGCTTCCGTTGTCTCAGGGCTTCAGGCAGCTCAGGTGCTTCAGGAAGCTCAGGTGCTTACATCTTCAGGTGTCTCTGGGCTTCAGATAGCTCAGTTGCTTCAGGTAGCTCAGGTGCTTTAGGTAGTTCAGTTGCTTCAGGCAGCTCAGTTGCTTCAGGCAGCTCAGGTGCTTCAGGAAGCTCAGGTGCTTACATCTTCAGGTGTCTCTGGGCTTCAGATAGCTCAGTTGCTTCAGGTAGCTCAGGTGCTTTAGGTAGTTCAGTTGCTTCAGGCAGCTCAGTTGATTTAGGTAGCTCAGTTGATTCAGGTAGCTCAAGTGCTTTAGGTAGTTCAGTTGATTCAGGTAGCTCAAGTGCTTTAGGTAGTTTAGTTGATTCAGGTAGCTCAGGTGCTTTAGGCAGTTCAGGTGCTTCACTTAGCTCAGGAACTCCAAGATATAATCAGTGAGAAGTTAATTTTCGCAAATCCGTCGCCCATCCGCAGAGGCAACTCCAAGTACCATTACTACGGCATTCGCATCCGGCCCGGCTCCACCCTGAGCCACTCGTCAACCGATGACAACGGCGCGCTCCGTCAGCTCCGCTTGGCCCAGCGGGAAAAGTCAGCAGCTGCCAGTTGATAATGAAAGCCACCCTGGCTACTGACAAGTAGTGTTACGAGCTTCGCCCCCTCTTTCCGCCCACAGGTTGATGCGTCAGGAGCAGGCCGGTTTCTCCACGGGTTCCACGTCGGCCTCGCAGGCCTCCTCCGCCGGCAATGCGCCTTCAGCAGCAGCAGCAGCAGCGGCCGCCGCCGCAGCCTCCGCGGACCCGGAGGCCTCGCAGCACACGCGTTTCCTTGGCGACGCCACTTCCGCCCTGCCCGCCTTCAATGACATTCTGGTGATGGATGCTGACTCACTGCCTGACGGTGTTACTACTGAGCATCTGGCAGCCTTCCAGGAGCTGTACACGGAGCAGTGCGAGAGCGTGCTGGACTCCGTTGTCAGCCTGCAGTTCCAGCAGGTGGAGACCGTCTGGCTGCAGTTTTGGAGACGGGTCGAGAATGGGTAAGTGCCATTATTGAATATTATTTAATAATTTCACCCAGGCACTCACCAACCCACTAAGACACTCACCAACCCATCCAGCCACTCACCAACGCATCCAGCCACTCACCAACCCACCCAGCCACTCACCAACCCATCCAGCCACTCACCAACCCATCGTGTCACTCACCAACGCATCCAGCCACTCACCAACCCACCCAGCCACTCACCAACCCACCCAGCCACTCACCAACGCATCCAGCCACTCACCAACCCATCCAGCCACTCACCAACCCATCCAGTCACTCACGAACCCACCGAGCCACTCACCAACCCATCGTGTCACTCACCAACCCACCCAGCCACTCACCAACCCATCGTGTCACTCACCAACGCATCCAGCCACTCACCAACCCATCCAGCCACTCACCAACCCATCTTGTCACTCACCAACGCATCCAGCCACTCACCAACCCATCCAGCCACTCACCAACCCATCCAGCCACTCACCAACCCATCGTGTCACTCACCAACGCATCCAGCCACTCACCAACCCATCCAGCCACTCACCAACCCATCCAGTCACTCACCAACCCACCCTCACTGCAGGCCAGCGGAGGCCCGACTGCCGAAGCCGCAGCTGCTCAGCCTGTGCGAGCTGCCCGCAGTCCAGGACTTCGTCCGCGAGTCAGACTACGCATTCTATCAGAGCCTCGTGGAGGTTCTGATCCCGAACGTGCTCCGGCCGATTCCCAGCTCACTAACGCAGGCCATCAGGAACTTCGCCAAACAGCTGGAACCGTGGATGCGCGCCGCCATGAGCGAGGTTTGCCGGCCAATGGCCGAGCTGCGGCTGCGAGCTCTGGGCGCTCTGGCTCAGACTCTGCGCCGGTACACCAGCCTGAACCACCTGGCGCAGGCCGCCAGAGCCGTGCTGGGCAATGCCGCTCAGGTAAGGGTCTGGGGGAAGTTGCTAGCTGTCTGATGCACCTTATTTGATCTTTCCAACCGGTAGCTTTCTTCTGTCTATCCGAGCAAAAGCTGTCTGTGTCAGATGATCCCCACCGGAAGCTGTCTGTGTCAGATGATCCCCACCGGAAGCTGTCTGTGTCAGATGATCCCCACCGGAAGCTGTCTGTGTCAGATGATCCCCACCGGAAGCTGTCTGTGTCAGATGATCCCCACCGGAAGCTGTCTGTGCCAGATAATCCCCACCGGAAGCTGTCTGTGCCAGATGATCCCTACCGGAAGCTGTCTGTGTCAGATGATCCCCACCGGAAGCTGTCTGTGTCAGATGATCCCCACCGGAAGCTGTCTGTGTCAGATGATCCCCACCGGAAGCTGTCTGTGTCAGATGATCCCCACCGGAAGCTGTCTGTGCCAGATAATCCCCACCGGAAGGTGTCTGTGCCAGATGATCCCTACCGGAAGCTGTCTGTGTCAGATGATCCCCACCGGAAGCTGTCTGTGTCAGATGATCCCTACCGGAAGCTGTCTGTGTCAGATGATCCCTACCGGAAGCTGTCTGTGCCAGATGATCCCCACCGAAAGCTGTCTGTGTCAGATGATCCCCATCGGAAGCTGTCTGTGTCAGATGATTCCCACCGGAAGCTGTCTGTGCCAGATGATCCCTACCGGAAGCTGTCTGTGTCAGATGATTCCCACCGGAAGCTGTCTGTGCCAGATGATCCCTACCGGAAGCTGTCTGTGTCAGATGATCCCTACCGGAAGCTGTCTGTGTCAGATGATCCCTACCGGAAGCTGTCTGTGCCAGATGATCCCTACCGGAAGCTGTCTGTGTCAGATGATCCCTACCGGAAGCTGTCTGTGTCAGATGATCCCTACCGGAAGCTGTCTGTGTCAGATGATCCCTATCGGAAGCTGTCTGTGTCAGATGATCCCCACCGGAAGCTGTCTGTGCCAGATGATCCCTACCGGAAGCTGTCTGTGTCAGATGATCCCCACCGGAAGCTGTCTGTGTCAGATGATCCCCACCGGAAGCTGTCTGTGTCAGATGATCCCCACCGGAAGCTGTCTGTGCCAGATGATCCCCACCGGAAGCTGTCTGTGCCAGATGATCCCCACCGGAAGCTGTCTGTGCCAGATGATCCCTACCGGAAGCTGTCTGTGTCAGGTGATCCCCACCGAAAGCTGACCTTCCCTGTTCGCCGCAGGTGTCGCAGATGCTCGCCGACCTCAGTCGCGTTGACCTGGCCACCGTGCACGAGCAGGCCGGCTGGGTCAGCGGCTGCAGCCTCGCAGCCGTCGACCAGCTTCAGACGGACTTCAAGCGGCTCCTTCGGGACGCCAGCTCGCTGGAGCAGTGGGCCGACTGGCTGGAGGCGGGCGTCACCTCGGCGTTGGCGCCTCACGAAGACACGGAGCTTCTGGCCAGGGCGGCTCGCCACCTGCTGCTCAAATGGAGCCTGTACGCCTCGCTGCTCATCCGGGATCTGACCCTGCGCTCGGCGGCGAGCTTCGGCAGCTTCCACCTGCTCCGCCTGCTGCACGACGAGTACCTGTTCTACCTGGTTGAGCACCGGGTGGCGGACTACCTGGCGCTCAGCCCGCTGGCGGTCATGGCCGAGTTCCGCCTGGACACTGCCGAGCTGCCCGACACTCGCGGCTTCGAGGCCGCCGCCGCCGCCGCCGCTGGCAGTAGGTCGGCGACGATGTCGGAGGAGGCCGCCGAGGAGCCGCCGGCGATTCGCGTTAAAACTGCGGCTTCGGCCGCCTCGGCAACCTCCGCTGCCGCTGCCGCTGCTCAGTCGGCGCCGACCGCCTCGGCTCCGCAGGCCGCATCGTCGGCTGCTGCCGCTGGCGGCGGCGCGGCCAACCCGCCACGGATCACCGTCTCGCTGCAGCCGGGACCTGCGGCCTCCGCGCCCGCGTCCACGGCGCCTGGCCGCATCGCTTTCGGCCAACGTCAGCAGCTGCTGGGCGACTCGGCGAAGAGGCCGAAGCTGGCGTGACCGGGTCTTGCTTGGTGACGTCATTGTTGTGGAACTGGGGTTGATGGGCGATGGGTCATGCGGGTGTGAGCAGTTGGTCATCCGGGTGTGAGCAGTTGGTCATCCGGGTGTGAGCAGTTGGTCATCCGGGTGTGAGCAGTTGGTCATCCGGGTTTGAGCAGTTGGTCATTTAAGTGCAGACAATATCAGCTATATTAATGACTAAAGTCAGCAATGACTTGTTCTCAATCAACTGTTTCTCACTAAAAGTTCAGTAAATATTAATAACGTATTGCGCAATCGCTCTCTGTGGCAGCAATTTCTGCGTCTAATTAGTCCTTACACTATAATATATTATCAGTATGCATATCTTACTACATTATTAATTGTATCTATCTGATTGGCAATTTTACCTAATTAATGCACTTAGCACTGCGATCCTGCAATCCTGCAATCCTAAAATGTAACTTGCACTTCCCAATGCTTAATTTCAGTATGCTCTGCTAACTCCTTCAATTTCTTGTAATTTCTGGTGTATCGCTGATATCACCCCGTGTATTCTGCCAATGCCATCCGCACTGCACTACTCAGTCCTACAGATGAGTAGCAATGTTAGCGTTTTTTAACTCAATTCTGTGTTGTTTTCGAATTATGCCCGAATCCGAGCCGCTCTGATCTGCAGTTTCTGCTGTGTAAATACATTGACTGGCTGGTGGTGAACTTGGCGCGAGGCTGAGCCATTCTTCTGATACAAAGTAATTCAACTGCTGATGCTTCACCTTGTTTGTTCATTTGGGTTCTGTATAGCGAAAAAAAGGCTTCTCTGCTCAACTGTACAATGGTTGCGAATTTCTACTGATGCTAATGACTATACGGCAGTTTATTAGCGTTATTTTCGATACAAATCGGCGAAAAGTTTAATTTAGACACCAAATAAAAAATAGTAATGCCTGCGCTACCAGGTGTATTATTTATTGATATTGATAGATAAAGTCATCAATGTAGTAACGCGACTGCAAGTATTTTAAAACAAAAATTACAATATAGCAATAGTGAATGTTACAATGCAGTAAGCTATAACAGCGGAATCACATTTTACTTACAGCTTCATGACAAACAAGTATACAATTATGCAAAAGAAAATAAGCAAGTTCCCGTGAATAGCGGCAGGTGCTTTCGGCTGCTTAAAGCTCCTTCACAGTTAAGTGTGAAAATTATTTATCATAATAACATTTACATCTGTAAATATAAAAATTAGCGGAAGCGAAATTTTAGGTCAATTAGACAGCAGAGTTGAGAACGCTATCATTTGTAATTCTTAGTGCTGTAAGCAATACAGTCATGTATGGGCGCAACCTTGGGAATCACCCGGTTTATTGGTGTCACGAACTGGGAGGAGCGAGGCTGAGACAGTCTGGCTCTGAACAGATTCTGCGTGAACTCGGGAAGGAACGGGAAGCGAGGCGGAGAGTCGAAGGGGAGGCAGAAACTACACGCCCAGTCTGAATTCTCTGGCAGCCGTAGCCGATGCTTTTCAACTTTGATAACAGCGGAGCCGCCACCTCTGCTCGTGCAGCCACCGGTGAGCCTGTATCCTTTTTGTTGATTGTATTGTTGGGTTTCGGCTTTGTCGTTTTACCGACGCGGCCTCAGAGCGCCGATCTTATTGCCTATATCGACAACTCTGGCCTCCCATTCCCGATCTCGAGGTCAGCCCCAGGGGTAGCATGATGGATGTGGCGAGCGGCTAGGTCCTATGCTAGGAGAAGACAGCGAGAGACAGACACGGAGATAAAGAAAGGTAGAGAGCCGCCAGCCCCAAAGGGAAGCTGACAGCCCCGCCGCCACCAACTTGTGTGGACTGCATCACCAAACAGCCCTGTCGAAACCAAGTTCCCGACTAATTGAGGCCTGATTTCCACCTACAACTAGTGTCTTTTAGCTGTCAATCTCGAAGTCATAGCCGACTAAGGGACACTGCAGGGACTAGATCGCATGACCAAGGCAGGCTCAGAGAGGACTTGTGCAGGGGGTTCTTGCATGGATCGGATTATGTGGACTCGGAAATGCACTGTTATATTACTAAGAGGAGTGGATAGGGAATATCCCAGCTTTTAGCCTCGATGCTTCAACTAACTGCCGCAAAGCGATGAAATGACCTAATTAGCCTCTTCCGAAAGCGCGCCCTAACTACTCTAAAGATTACATTAAGTTACATTAATAATTTGGCTGCCGCTGCGCCCCGAACTGCACTAAAGTACAGCCGAAGCTGAGTCCTCAATCTGGACTCTGATCGCATGAATTACTGACTGACTGGCTGCATGACTGGTCCGCCTTTGGTCCACCATGACCGGCGCCAACTAATTTAGCTGCTCATCCGAGCCAGCATGGCGAGTAAATAAAGAGTCGAAAAGAGTATAAAAACTGAATAATTTAGCTTTCACACCTAATCACTTTCAATGCCTATGATGATCAGAGCAATGAGCTACGTTAGCGATATATTATGACTTCTTAATATTTACTGCCCTAAATCAGCGCAAAATAAGCAAAGAGAGAAATGCGCCAACACCTATTAAGCTGCTAAGAAAGGGGACCGATCTGGAATACACCCGATTAGACAAGATCAAGTGACCTCTCACCAGACCAATCAGATTACTACACTTCAGACCGTCTCGTACTCCACAGTGACCGAGGTAGATCTCGCACTCGACCGTTAGTACGTGTCGCTCTCGCCTAATCTCGACGATTGGACAGTTGCAGCTGTTCTCTAGCTGTGCTGATAACAACGGCTGATGATAACCGTGATGGGGCTGATCGATGTTGCTGATCGCCGATAACTTTAGGGGGACTCGTTGACTAAAGGGAAGCTGTTAAGCTTGATGAACTAAGGGGGCCGTCTGAACTGGTTGTCAGGGTATGACGGGGACTTCAGAGCGTCGCGCCGAACCTTCAGAGCGAACCGTCAGAACGTCTGGAGATGGAGCGCGCCCGGCAGCGCCTTTAAATAGGCGCGCCTGGCGCCGATTTGTTAAACTGATCGCCGATTTTTCCAATTGGTCAGGCACCGTTTGTTTTAACGGTCGTGTAATTTTCTGATAGGCTGATGGTCTGATCACGTGACCCTACCCGATCAGGGGATCCTAACCCAGTCTCCGGGGATCATAAATCACACGACAGATGGCGCCAAAAAATGATGATTTACGGGCAAAATGATTTATGGGTTTCCGCAGCAGATTATCCTACAGAGACGCAAAAACATACAGATTAATCCTTTTAACGCGTAGAAGTTGAAGAAAGTGAAGAGAAAATCCTAATCTTAAATCCCAAAGTACTTTTAGGGGTCAGAAGTCTAACTGTCAAAAAGTATCGAAAAAACCAAAAAGAGAACAATAGAATTAGGGGGGAAGGGATGTCTAGCTGTCAAAAAGGGAACAAAAGAAGTTGCCACAGTCACGTGTCCCGTAGACACCACCTGGCGCCTAAAAGCTGTCAAAGCAGGGGTCAGACTGTCTGGGAACAGTGATTTATGGCTCTAGATATAAAGGGCCTAGAGACCTTTACTGGCCTGTATGAAAATGGAAAAAGGACCGGGGTTAAGCGTCACACTACTGCCCATCAGTAGAGGAAAAGAATGTGGCCGAAAAAATAATTGCGACGCGAGCGAAAAAGTGCGTCCCCAACAGTATCAATATATTAATCCATTATTATTATTATTATTATTATTAAGTCTAGCTCAGCTACTTTGAGCAATTTTAACTTGCTGAAGGGATTTAGTTTACTTACATTTTTTTAGGTCCAATCCAAATGTTCCAAATTTGGATGAAGTTCATGATTTTTAAAAATTTTTAATATAGCTGCGTTCGTACATACATGTATGCATGCACGAATTTGTTGAAGATTTGTTAGAAATTACAGTATGATTTTATCTTCAAGTTCATCTCCATTCTAATGTAAACATTGTATTAAATTGTATTAAATGTTTACATTAAATTACTAGGCTACAAAGAGTTGTAGCCTAGTAGCTAGGGCGCCTGCCTCATGACCGGAAGGTCGTGGGTTCGAGTCCCAGCCCTAGGAGACAATTTGTGCCCTTGAGCAAGGCACTTAATCCCGCATTGCTCAGTCCACCCAGCTGAGATCGGGTACCAGTTTGAGCTGGGTAAATTTAGTGTGGGTGTTGCGGCCCCTCCAACCCGTCAGGCTGAAAGCTGTACACAGCCCTCGGATGCGCCGCGCAACTAGCTGCGACTGTGCCTTGGGCTGTACATCTGATCGAAAGGGCGGGTGTCTAAATTTATTATTTATTTATTAAATAATGCATTTTGTCTGCAAAAGTTATACAGCTGTAGTTCCGACAGTTTGAAACTGTTAACTCCGATTGTGTATCTAGTTTTAAATCTAAACTGACTATCGAATTATCATTGCCGCAAAATGTTACCTTTATAGCGGTAAGCTTAAGTTTTGCAGTATTGAATGATTTAATAAATGAAATTACCATGAAGAGCTAACTGTTTTCACCTGCGTTTTTAAATGTTATCGATGTTAAAACCCAGATTAAATATTAGACTACTATTAACTAGATTTCAGGTCTAGTCTCCAGATCACAAAATGCCCATTTTATAACATTTATCCCCATAGGACCCTAAGTCCTTGGACACTAAAATTAAGTCTAGTCTCAAAGTCTCAATTAAAAAAATCAATCAGCAAAGACGCCACTATATATTATTTATTTTCAGGACAAAAAGCTAAGTTCATCAAACCGGCTTCTAACATGCTTCTTGCACTAAGCAGGTAAAGCAACAAAACAGAATTTAGCATAGTTGCATTAGAAAATAAAGATGGAATCTGATCATCGTTATTGAGAGAGGATTTTATTTCACTAATAATGCATTGCTTAGTAAAGGGGAACAGTTGCGGTTTGGCAGGGTTCAGAAAAGGTCAAGGGTCCAATAAAGGGCAAACTTTGACCAAGGGTTTCATAAGCCGATGACCAGCAGATTTCGCCAGGGCTATAGCCAGCATAGCAACAAGATGAGATTAGAGACCAGACAACAGCCGAGGGTCAATCAAGGTCACTCCCACTCGGTGGTGCCGGGCGGCTTCGAAGTCAAGTCGTACAGCACGCGGCTGATGCCCGGCACCAGCGCCACCTGAGCAACCATGTTGGCGAGGGTGCCGACAGCCAGGTGACGCCCCGGCACGGCCGCCACGCCCGTCATGAAGTCATTCGTGACGAAGGGCCGCAGGACGATGGAGCGGAGCACGGAGGGCAGCAGCAGCAGCGGGTCGCGGTCGAAATGGATCGGCAACAGCACCACGGGCATCTGGCTGATGCGGCTGTTGGGGCAGTCCTGCGGTGGGGCGGTGGACGGCCACTGTTAGGGAGCCCTTAACTTGCAGCCAACATATCTGACCACCCAGTGAACACTCACCCAACCACCCCGTGAAGACTAACCCAACCAGCCCGTGAACACTTACCCAAACACCCCCGTGAACACTTACCCAACCACCCCGTGAACAATAACCCAATCACCCTGTGAACACTAACTCACCCAAACACCCCGTGAACAGTCACCCAACCAGTCCGTGAACAGTCACCCAACCTAAACGCGTGGACACTCACCTTAACCACCCTGTGAACACTCACTTACCCAACCTACCCGTGAACAATAACCCAATCACCCTGTGAACACTAACTCACCCAATCTACTCGTGAACACTCAACCCACTCACCTGTTTGAACTCTCCCAAAGCACCCCGTGAGCCCCGCGAAGACCCCGCAAACCGCAGCCACTCACCCGCAGCACGGAGTGCGCCTTGTCGTCAGCCAATCGCAGCTGATCCAGCACTGGCGGTGACAGCAGCGTGGGCGTGACGTCAGTGACGGGGTACTGAATAGCCGGTCCGAAGGCGTACACCACGCGGTTGACGCTGTGACAGACCCTGGGCAGCAGGCGGGCTATGTAGAACAGGTCGGACCAGCTGGGCTCCGGACTGCTGCTGGACAGCGCCACCGCGTACGAGTACGTCCGCCTGTCACCCTGCACCCCCACGGTGTTGACTGGCAGCAGGTGGCCCTGAATGTCTGACAGGCAGCCAAGACGCTCCAGCTCGTTGGGCGTCAGCAGCTGGCGCAGGCGGGCAAGCTGGGGCGCCTGACGCTCGCCGGCGCCGCCGCTGACCGCCGCTGGCGCGTTGCGCAACTCTAGAAGCAGCCGGACGGAAGCGGCCGTCTCCATGAAGTCTTTGTCCATGTGCGGCTCCTTGGCGCACAGCACCCGGATGGCCAGGCCCGGCCCGGGGAACGGGTGACGGGAGACGAGCGCCTCCGGCAGGCCGAGATCGCGGGCGATGGTTCGCACCTTGATGGGGCGCGGATGGGATGCGGCAATTCGGGGATTCAGAATCTTTTTTCAGGATATTTTTTGGGGATGTCTTGTCGACTGAAGGCACGCACGATTAAATGCTTTCTAGAGTTCGGAATCGAACCCAAGACCTCCCAGGCATAGGTAAACATCCCATTTTTGGGATCTTGAACTAACAGCAACATTTTTTCACTTTCACAACACCGAAACTTTATAACACCGAAACTTCACAACACCGAAACTTCACAACACCGAAACTTCACAACACCGAAACTTCACAACACCGAAACTTTATAACACCAAAACTTCACAACACCAAAACTTCACAACACCAAAACTTCACAACACCGAAACTTCACAGCACCGAAACTTCACAACACCGAAACTTCACAACACCGAAACTTCACAACACCGAAACTTCACAACACCGAAACTTCACAACACCAAAACTTCACAGCACCGAAACTTCACAACACCGAAACTTCACAACACTGAAACTTCACAACACCGAAACTTCATAGCACCGAAACTTCATAGCACCGAAACTTTATAACACCGAAACTTCACAGCACCGAAACTTCATAACACTGAAACTTGTTAACACGGAAACTTCATAACGCCGAAAAGCTATATAAAGCTAAGCTCTGGTTATACTTTTCGGTGTTGTGAAATTTCGGTGTTATGAAACCCCCCACAGCGGTTTGCAATGCGGGATAAAGTTGGGGCACGAACCCATGACCTTCAAGTCGTAAGTCAAAACTCAAAATCCCATTTTTAAGGATCTTGAACTATAATAGTTTCATTTTGAAATCGCCAGTAAAAACACCCGACTAACCTCATCTTTGTGAAAATCCTTCAGCGGCTCGATCACGCGCCCCCTAGCCCGCAGCTCGCGCACCAGATCCGTGTCGTTGTGATGCGTTTTGATAGCGTCGGCCCGATGCGATGCAATGGTGGAGGCGGACTCGATCAAGTCGGGGCGAAGGGTGCCCTGGGCCAGGTAGACCTTGTCCGGATCCAGGTTCAACTCCGCAACCACGTCCTTAGCAACCAGCATGAACAGGTCGCCGATGATCTGGCGCTTCTCCTCCGGATGGATGACGCTGGACAGGGGGCCCAACTGCACCCGGCGCTCCGCTGTCTCCTTGCCGACGGTGACGCGGCGAAGCTGGCTGGTGCAGCCGGCCAGGAATTTCAGCGAGGCGTCGACCAGCCGAACCTGCGTGATTTGAAAGTGCCAATTTGTGTCCGGCTTATACTACTGAGTAGCCAAGTGAGTAGTTAGTTAGTGCCTACCGCGTCTGTGTGGAACTGATTTGGACTGAGTAGGTAAACACGTGGATAAAAAGCCACCAAAATTCAATAAGGGGATAAAAATCCCACAATTGGCCGACCCCAACTTAAATCAATACAAGGAAAAAATCCTAGAACTGACAAATCCTACCTTGAATCAATAAGGGGATAAAAATCCCAAAATTGGAAAATCCTACCTAAATTCAGTCAGGGAAAAATCCTACAATTTAAAAAAATAATACCTAATTTCTTTAAAAGTGGATAAAAATCCCACAACAATAAAATCCCACCCCAATTCAGTAAGGATATAAAAATTCCACAACAGAAAATCGTATTTAAAATCAATAATAGTATAAAATCCCACAATTAACAAAAAATACCTAATTTCTTTAAGTGGATAAAAATCCCTAAACGATAATATCCTTACCAAAATTTAATAAAGGTATAAAAATTCCACAACAGAATAATCCCATTTAAATTCAATAAGAGGATAAAAATCCCAAAACTGAAAATCCTAACCAAAAATAACAAACAACAGTAAATAATAAACAGTAAAAGAAGGTCGCCAGCCAGACCTGCAGGCCCAGGGCGGCCAGGCTCTTGATCACCAGGCTGCTCTCCCGCAGCCGCATGAACCCGTTGTCGATATGGACGGCCACAATCTGCTCGGGTCGGAGCGCCTTGGCTAGCAAAGCGGCGCAGGTGCTGCTGTCCACCCCGCCGCTGAGCAGCATCAGCACGCGGCAGTCTGGAGGCACGGACTCGCGGATGTAGCTGCGATTGTGGGATTTTGTAGGTTAGGTACGAGTTAGGTTAGGGATTTGATGCGTTGCTCCTGGGTTTGGATTTCTGGGACTTAGCAATTTGCAAATCATTTTAATATTATTCCCAGGGAGGAGATTCCAATATAGAGCCCAAAGAGGAGATCCCAATATTATCCCTAAGGAGGAGATCCCAATATTATCCCTAAGGAGGAGATCCCAAAATTATCCCTAAGGAGGAGATCCCAATATCATCCCTAAGGAGGAGATCCCAATATTATCCCTAAGGAGGAGATCCCAATATCATCCCTAAGGAGGAGATCCCAATATTATTCCTAAGGAAGAGATCCCAATAATATTCCTAAAAAGGAGATCCCTATATTATCCCTAAGGAAAAGATCCCCATACTATTCCTAAATGAAGACATCCCAACACCTTTTCCATGAAAGATCGCAATATTTTCCTAATTAAGAGGATCTCTATACGAGCGTACTTTCCTTTAAAGATGTTATCCGCAATATTATCCCTAGGGAAGAGATCCCGATAAGATCCCCAAGTATGAGATCCTTATAGCGAAGCAAGAGATAGAGATAAGATCTATTGGAAGAGCAAAACAGGGAGAAAAAAAGTGACAATAATAAAGATTCGCCCCTTTTCCCCATGGAAACAAGCCGCACCTAAGGCAGGTGCTCTCCCGCTCGTCCATGCGATAGTCGGCCTTCAAGCCGGCAATATCGAACAGGAAGTTGCGGAACACGCAGCCGCCATTTGGCGTCAGATCCACTTCCGGGTGGAATTGGACGCCGTACAGTCGGCGACCGGACGATTCTTTAGTTGCTATGGCAACCACCATACCGTCCGAGCGGCCGATAATTTCTAGTCCAGGCGCCACGCGGCTCACGTGATCGCCGTGGGTTAGCAGGGCCTCCTCAGTTGGCTGCATGCCGCGGAACAGGCGGCTGGACGTCTCCAGCTGCACAGGGAATTGGCCGTCCTCGCGCGACTCGGCGCGGGCCACCTCGCCGCCAAGGTGTCTGGATGGAGGAAGCGCATGGGGAAATATTAATACCAGATAAAAAATTTGTTCAGATAACGCTTAGAAGATAAACAAGCGTGGTTTCTTGAAAATTTAGTCGCATTTCTCGGAATGAATTCAGATTAAGAAAAATCGACTCAGGATTCTTAGAATGTCAATGGGAGTTTCTTCGAAAGTGAATTAGATTTCCTTGATAATTAGGCCACAATTTCTTAGAAAGCTAGTCAAGCGTATAACACTAAGCGACAGTAAGTACTTGTTTAGCAGCCACATGCCGTAACAAATGCCCAGCAAGGTAAGGCCGCTATCGTAATTAAAGTGCATTTCCTGGAAATTTAAGTCAGGTTTCTTGGAAAATGAAAAAAAATTTAGCTTAAGAGTTGACTCGTAATTTCTTACAAAGTTTCGTTGTTTTTTCTTTAAAAAATGTTGTCGTGTTTTGTTCAAAAAGTGCATGTCGCGAGTGTTATAGCAAAAAACTTAATTTAGTGCGACAGTTAATTAAAGAATCGAGTCCTGTTTCTTTTATTCTTAGAAATCATGCCTAATGCATAAAATGTAATAGTTGATAGCATTCACTCGTCACAAAACTATTAGATTTTTTTAGGAGTCGTAAAAATTTATGGCTTGTGAAAGCGCCCCATTTTAACTACTTGTCTTTTCTTAGAAATATAGTCAAGCCTATGGCAGTCAGGGACAGTACACACTTGTTCAGCAGTTGCATGCCGTAACAGATGCCCAGCAAGGGGATCCCGCAGTCAAACAGGCCGGGGTCGTAGGCGGGCGCGTCGGGTGCATTGACGGAACCAGGGCCACCAGAGATGACGATGGCACGATAGCCGCCAGATTTCAACCGTTCGACCGTGGTATCCATTGGCAACAGTTCGCTTAGCACGCACAATTCCCGGATGCGCCTATCAATCACTTTGCCAAACTGGGCGCCGGCATCTAGGATGGCAACGCGTTCGTGTTGCGGCTGTTTGCCAGGGTTGGGACTGCCGTTTGCATTGGGTGATGCTGGCTGCATGCTGCCTTGTGAATGGGCTTTGAGAGCTGAATACCGCGCTGGCTTATGCTTAGCTGCTTTGTTTTGAAAGATAGAATTAAATCTGCAAGGCACAGATATGCAGTTGACCTTAAGTAACTTTGTTGTTTTAGTTGGTTAAAAGTTGGGTTAAATTGTTGAGTATTAAAACAAATCAACAAACATATTCCATAGCCTAGTTACAAGAGAATAACTAGGCTTTATGTGGACTAGGCAAAAGTCAAAAAAAACTAACTCAATCACCCTTGCTTAGATGCCAGATGGTCGGACAAATGCCTATAACGAAAAACCAGTAACTTTCTGACTCTGATGAACTGAACCTTTTATTTAGCAGAATAGGGTGATGGGGCTAGCGTTGGATGTCTTGGGCTCAGGCTAAACGTACATACGAGGGGGGGGGGGGTTGGCTACGATGAATCGCATCGACTAACAAGCCGAGAAAAAAAATAGTCTAGGATTGAAATTTTAAATCGATAACTCAAAGTACAGTAAATAAAGATAATTGGAATCGTCTACCTTCAAAACATCCCTCCCTTCTTGGCATGAGCACATGCCAACAAAGACTGCTTAAGACCTACTGGAAGAAAGTGGTGACGGAACTACAAAGAGCGAAATTGAACAAATATTTGCGTGCAAAAAACAATGCACAGGAAAAAAATTATAATTAACGCATGATGACAATGAAAGTTGAAAACGTCCGAATCTCTTCTGACAAAAGGTGGGTGGTTAACGCGAATGCCCCATTCAAAACTAGGAGAACAAAAAACCCCGCTTCTAAAGCAATAGCACCATAAGGATGAACGCAAAACGAAAATAAAACTGTTAACGAAAAATTGCTAGCTAGCATTAGATTATAGTAAATATTTTAGCGCAGGGAAGCAAAAAATATTAATGAACTACGAAGGAGGACGTCCCTTAAAGCAAGCGATTGATTGGTTTAGGATGTACGCATGAGAAATTAATCCACCACCGCAAAGAAAACTATTGTACGTCACCGAAATGTCATTTGCTACTCTGAACAGCAGCGAAAAAAAACAAAAAAACTGCTGTATAATTTTTTACGGAGAGGGCAGTGCCAAAACTGTAAATGTGGGAAACTGAAGCAAAAAAATTGCGCATGGAAGCAGAAACTGACAGAACTAGAATCGCTAAGCCGCAGACGCCAAAAAGCAAAATAACAAAATTGTGGACATGCGCCACTCAATAACCAAAGCCTTCGCAAAAGCGCTAACCTCGCAGAAGGTAAAAATTCGAAAAAATAGTTAATAATTTGTCCATGATTAAATCAAATTCGCACACACCCTAACGAGGAATCAACTCGAACCGGAATCAACTCCACCTTCGCCTCCCTTCGTGATTAACGGACACAACCTCGATATCGGCCTGACGTAGGTCTTTCCGGCAAGTTGCACTTTTACCACTCGCACGCGTCCGTCCTTGCCGGGGAAGACCTCTAGGACTCGCGCCAATGGCCAATGGCCTCTTGGGCTCTCCGGGTTGACGTGCAGCACAACGTCTCCAGGCTGAAAATCGGGTTGCTCGCGACGCCACTTGCTTCGTGCGCCGAGTGATGGCAGCCACTCCCGAATCCAGCGATGCCAGAACGCCGTCATCAGACTTTGGACATGCCGCCACCTCTTTGTAGGGTTGAACGCATCAGCTGAATCCACTTCTGGCGCTAGCTGACCTCCAGCATGTCCGTAGATAAAATGACCTGGTGTCAGCGCAACGTTGTCGCTTGGGTGCGCTGATTGATAGGTGAGAGGTCTCGAGTTGAGCAGCGCTTCTGCTGCACTGAAGGCCGTCACCAACTCCTCATCGTTCACTTCTGCGTTCTTTAAAATGGCTGTTATCGCTCGCTTCGCGGCTTTGATCATACTTTCGTGGACGCCGCCAAAGTGTGGGGCTGCTGGCGGGTTGAAATGCCACTTAAGCTGCAGGTGAGCTGTGCTTCGCTGCAGCTCTGCTTGATCGATAGATTTGATTAGCTCTCGGAGTTCGCGCTCGGCGCCGACGAAATTAGTCCCGTTGTCCGAATAGATGTCTAGTACACAGCCTCGCCGACTGATCATTCGAGAAAGGGCATTCAGAAATGAGCTGGTATCTAGACTATACGCCACCTCCAGATGCACTGCTCGAGTTGTCATGCAGGTAAAAAGTGCTAGATACCGCTTCTGCCTTCTCGTTCCACGGCCCTGCTTCGTCAGAAACGGCCCACCAAAATCAACCGACACTCGAACAAAGGCTCTGAGTGGCTCCTTCAGGCGACTTTCAGGCAACGGAGCCATTACCTGAGTTGCCGGTTTGCACTTGCGTCGCTTGCACTCGAAGCACGAATTTTCCCATTCTCGAATCGCCTCGCGAGCACTAATGATCCAGAATCGACTCGAAATAGCCGTCAAAGTTTGGTTGGTACCAGCATGATGCACTTGCTCATGGTAATACTTGACTATTAATTGCGTCACGTGATGATGTCGCGGAAGAATTATTGGCACGCGCGCACTAAACGGCAGAACTTCGGCAAACTGCAGTCTGCTATCTGCTCTCAATAAGCCGTCCTGGTCGAGTCTCGGCTTCAGCGCGTTAAGCTGGCTATGGACTGACAGGTGCTTGCTCTTCATCAATGAGCGAACGTCTTCACCAAACACTTCATTTTGCGCATCCTTGATCACTCTGTACTCGGCATCTTCGTACTCTGTTGGCAATAATTCTCCTAGCACTCTGTCTGCAATCGGCAACCGACAGTTGTTCGCAAATCGTGCTACCCATGCTTGGAGTCGGATGAGCTTCTTCCAGCTGGAGAACCTTTTTGGATCCAATCGGTTGACAGATGATGGTACTTCATACTGCACCGTCATGGCGACAAAAGTAGCAAGATTATTTGACCGCTTCTCTTCAATGTTTTTCGGCTTCTCAATCACTTTCTCGGGCCAATCGCTTTCCTTCAACATCAGAAACTCTGGTCCATGCCACCAGCTTTGGTCTTCTTTCAACTGGCTCACGGAGGTTCCTCGAGACAAAACGTCGGCTGGGTTCACTTCTGTTGGAACGTATCTCCACTGATTAGGGTCCGTGTCTGCCTGAATCGTACCAATACGGTTCGCCACAAACGGCTTGAAAAAACGGCCTTTTCCTCGCACCCAGTACAGCACATTCATGCTATCCGACCAGAAGCAAAACTCCTTCACATCTTTCTTCAACACTGCAGCCACCTTCATCGCCAGCTGAAGCCTAAGCACTGCAGCCATGAGCTCCAGCCGAGGAATGCTGACCGTCGCGACTGGTGCAACTCGAGACTTAGCTGCTATTAATCGGACGGAAGCGACAGCATCGTTTTTGGAAGCTCTTAAAAAACTCACTGCTCCATAGGCCTTCTCTGATGCGTCGACAAACACGTGCACCTGCGAGTCTGCGTCTGATATCGCTAGCAGGCAGCGGCTCACACGGATCTGCTGCAGATCTTCAAGGTCTTCACACCATTTCTTGATTTTATCCAGCAAGTCAGGATCCGGCACTTCATCCCAACCCTGTCCACCGCACCACAGATCTTGCAACAGAATCTTCGCCTTCACTGTGACGGGTGCGATGAAGCCGAGCGGATCGAACACGGAGGCTAGAGTCTTCAGGAGTTCTCGCTTCGTGGTGGCGATATCCTTCACGTGGTCCGACTTGAATGTGAACACGTCATCCTCGCTTCTCCAAACTACGCCTAGCGTCTTGGTTGATGGCAACGGCGTTCCTTCTAAGATCACCTCCGCTACTCGATCTTCTGGCGGGATTCGGCTGAGTAACTCTCGAGAGTTTGACATCCACTTCCGAGGATGCATGCCTGCTCTCTCCCACATCGATCTTAACTCCTCGTACAGCTGAATGGCATCCGCTTCGGTCTTCGTCGAATCCAAGCAGTCGTCCATATAGGTCGAGTTTAAGACGGTGTCTGCGGCTGCTGGTAGCTCCTTTTTCAACCGCTCAGCGTGCTCGCGGACAACGAATTGCGCGAGAAACGGGGAGCTTGCGTTGCCGAATACGATGCGGTTGAATTCGAAAACTTTCAATGGCTTGCTTGGATCCATGTCGCGCCATAAAAAACAATGTGCCGGTCTGTCCTCTGGTGCCATTTCTATCTGTAAGTACATCTCAGAGATGTCACAGGCCACGGCAACCGCATTTTTTCTGAAGCGAAGCAGTACCTCGACCAGATCCCGATGAAGCTTAGGTCCTGGGAGCACTTGACCATTAAGCGAGTTATCAACTCCGCCCGCTGACGCATCGAATACTATCCGTACTTTCGTTGTCGCTTTGTCGAGGTGAATGATTGGGAAGTGGGGTAGGAAGCACCTCATATCCGAGTATTCGTCCGCTCGCACCTGCCTGATGTAGCCCTGCTGCTCATAGCGCTGCAGACACTCCTGATATTGCTTCGCTACCTCCAGGTCTTTTCTGAGCTTTGTCTCCGTATTATTTAATCTCTTGACTGCCATCTCAAAGTTGCTTGCTCGAATCTTGGCGTCGGGCTTCCAAGGAATTCCAACCTGATAGCGGCCGTTAATCAGCTTTAATGAGGACTTGGCCTGCTTCACCGCTGATTCCTCGTCGTCTGTCCATGCTTGATTTGGGGCTGGTCGAACTTCTTCAACCTCCCAGAATTTGCACAACACTGGCGAGAGGTGTTCTTCGTCGCTGATGCAAAGAAGCGTACTGGCAAAGTTCGTGTACTGCTGCTCCTGTACAGCTGGGCCAATCCCTGTCCATCCAAGTGGAGTCAAACGAGCTTGCGGCTCACCCGGACTGCCTCGAACTTCTCGATAAGAGACATGTAATTCAGCATGGTCCACTCCGATCAGCAAATCAATCACATTCGGAGCGTGAAGCTTGGGAAACGGAATGTGTTCCAGGTGTTTCCAATCGGCGGCCAACACTTGCCAATCCATGGCCTTCAATTTTCCGGTGACGCTGTCAGTTGTGAATGCCGTAATCGGCCGACTCAGCCTTCCATCAACGCTTTCCAATGTCATTGTCACGGGAGCTGTCCAAAAAGTCTCCGTCTGCCCGTTTAAAACACTCACTTTCACCTGTTCTTCGTTGCCTTTCAGTCCCAGCACTTCGGCGATTTCAGCATTCACGTAAGTTCTAGTGCTGGCATCATCCAAGAAAGCGTTAACTTTTACCGATGGCGTTTCTGTCCTAAGTATCACTGGCACTGTACGAAGTGACATCGCTCCTCCACTCTTTGCCATCATTGTCACGGCTGGTACTTTCTGATCCGGTTCGGAGCTCTTTTCTCGCGTTATGACTACTTGCTGCTTCCTTCCTGACTCGACTGCTACCGGCTGGTCACCATGCAAGAGCCGATGGTGAAACTTCTCGCACCCGTTGATGCCGCATCGGTGACCTTGACGACACATCCGTGCTGCATGACCGCGAGACAGACAGCGAAAGCAGGCCCTGGCGTCTTGGGCAGCTTTCCAGCGATCCTTAATCGGTAGCTGCTTGAAGCTGGGACACCTGAACAGTTCGTGGGGTTCTTGGCACGAAGTGCAGAGTTTTTCTTTAAACGCTTGCTGATTGTTAGCGAGAAAAGTTTTCTGACGTGTCTCCTTGAGTTTTTCCTGACCCGCTACTCCGTGCACTATCTCCATCGCTTCCGTCTGAAAGGCGGCCTCCATCAGTATCCACTCACGCAGCATTTTGACGCTCTCCTGTCGATGTCCCTCAAAAAGCCACCGCCGGTACCGAGCAACCATTCCTTCTGGCAGTTTTTTCTGTAATTTGGCGTAAAGCAAGCCATCCATCAGTTCTGAACCTTTACCGGACTCTTCCAGATTAACAACGGCGACATCGAGCAGATTGGAGAATTGCTTGAGCTCCTTTGCATTACTGCTACGTATGGGTGGAAACTCGTCAAGCTCCTCAAGGTATAATGCAACACGCCTGCGACTTCCTCCGAATTCTCGCTCAAGCCGATCTTTTGCAGCCTCATAGGCTGCAGCTGAGTGACCAAGGTGCTCAACCAGCTTCAGCGCTCCACCTCGTAAATATTGCCTTAACTGCAGCAGCTTGAACTCCGGTGTAGCGGGCGCCTTGTCAACACAGGCAACAAAGGCGGCTTTCCAAGCTTCATACTGCTGCTTCTCGCCGCTAAAAACTGGTATCTCCACCCGCTTTAGCATTTTCCAGAGATCCTTTGCTAACTCGTCTCCAACATGACTGCTGGTCTGTAAGGCACCTACTTCACTTGCAGACTCACCAACCGAATCATTCGACAACACAGCAGTCGCAGCAGTCGCGGCAGTCGCCGCAGTCGCGGCAGTCGCCGCAGTCGCGGCAGTCGCCGCAGTCGCGGCAGTCGCCGCAGTCGCGGCAGTCGCCGCAGTCGCGGCAGTCGCCGCAGTCGCGGCAGTCGCCGCAGTCGCGGCAGTCGCCGCAGTCGCGGCAGTCGCCGCAGTCGCGGCAGTCGCCGCAGTCGCGGCAGTCGCCGCAGTCGCGGCAGTCGAGTGATGCAATCTGATGTACCGAGTAACGCACTGCATTGCGTCTTCAAACTGATGCTCAACTTGGTCTAGCTCGTCCAGCAACTTATTCCGAGCTTCCAAAGGGGCCTCCTGACGAACGAGCTCCTGGACAAATTCATTGATTAGTTCTACGCAGTCGTCGTGTGCAGACGTGGTGGCCTCACAGGCTAGTCGAACTTCATGCTGTTCTGCTTCACGTTGAATAAGTAGCACAAGCCTGTTGCGCGTTCTCGTTGCTGCTGACTTTCTCTTTGCTTTTACTCGTCGCATCTGCTCGATTTCCAATTGATATTTATCTTCGATGTCAAGTTCTTTCTTTACTTCTTTATCTGGGCAGCCAGTCTGCTGCTCAGCTGAAGATTCGTGGTCAGACATAACCACGCTCTTGCTACCAAAATGTGGACTAGGCAAAAGTCAAAAAAAAAACTAACTCAATCACTCTTGCTTAGATGCCAGATGGTCGGACAAATGCCTATAACGAAAAACCAGTAACTTTCTGACTCCGATGAACTGAACCTTTTATTTAGCAGAATAGGGTGATGGGGCTAGCGTTGGATGTCTTGGGCTCAGGCTAAACGTACATACGAGGGGGGGGTTGGCTACGATGAATCGCATCGACTAACAAGCCGAGAAAAAAAATAGTCTAGGATTGAAATTTTAAATCGATAACTTAAAGTACAGTAAATAAAGATAATTGGAATCGTCTACCTTCAAAACACTTTATATAAATAAATAAACATGTAAATAGTACCACAGTACTTGACCCATGGCCAAGCTAATTTTTTTCCTATATTAGATGAATTCTGTAGCCAGGAAGAATCTTATTTCTTGGCAATGGCAGGGTAGGCAAAAATCACTAATTCTTACAATGATACAGAGCCAAGTTTGACCATGCTAGCGTTTGGTTTGGATATCAAATAAATGATAATTTTTGTATCTGAGACTTTTAAAGCAAAATAACCTACATAAACCTTAGAGTAGGATAGCAATATAATGTTGCTCCAGAGTAGCATTTTCAGAAATTTTTCTCAATACACTTTAGAGTTAAGGCTTAAGCTTCAAATTAAAGGTGGTACACTTTTTATTATCCCTTTGTATATATTCATGAACTTTTTATAAAAATTCCAATAGCAAGTGTCACTTTTGACCTTCTACCAATCTACAATTGCTATAAAATTGTAACTACAGTAGTTAACTACTTATTATTAGCTATTTATGAGTTTACTAAACTATATTTTTTATATTGGTGTATCAGTTATGCTTCCAAGTTTTCTTTACAACAATAGATAAATAGGCCAATTATTAGTATTAATATTTAAACCAATTGAATTTGCAAAATTAAAAGAAACAGGAAGGCTAATAATTTAATTATATAGTTTTGTTTAATTTTTAAGTGCACATATACAAATATAGAACATTGTTACAACTTTAATATTAATGTATATAACTTTGGCTGATTGGTTTTTACCAATGCTAAACTGATGTTAAAATGTACATACACCAGAGTGGAATGGTTGTATACAGGATACTTGTAAGATTTTAATTGGGGTGGGGATAGGGAATTCCCAATACCCTTCCCAAATACATATGCAAAAAATTGACAGACACAAGGACAACATTGCCAATGTAAACTTTTCCCAATGCTAACTAAAAAATGCATGCAAGTGGCTGCCAAATATTACCAAATACATTGCCAATGTAAACTTTTCCCAATGCTAACTAAAATAATGCATGCAATTGGCTGCCAAATATTACCAAATACATTGCCAATGTAAACTTTTCCCAATGCTAACTAAAATAATGCATGCAATTGGCTGCCAAATATTACCAAATACATTGCCAATGTAAACTTTTCCTAATGCTAACTAAAATAATGCATGCAAGTGGCTCCTAAATATTACCAAATACATTGCTAACATGAAATTTTCCCAACACTGACTAAAAGAATGCATGCAAGCAGCTGCCACATACATTTTGGCAGCCAGCCTCTGGGAGTACTATACCAGATGTTGGAAACAGGCGTACATTGATCTCAAATGCTTGGTCTCAATTGCAATTGAGCCAGATGAGCCTTGACAACCAAAGGGGCTGAAAACATTTCAGTACTAGCAGGAAGTAAGCTTCCTCAATCCAGTAGAGAGATAATGCAAGGGATAGGGAGAATACCTCAACTAGACTAGGGGCCAGTTAGAGAGCAAGGTTTTTGGCCTAGAGAACATCCCAAAAGCCCAGTAAAAGGGGATTGTTGGAAATAACTAGGATTTCAATTAGTATTAAATTAGTATTCAGAAGTTTTTAATACTATGCTAACAGTTTATTTTTTTGTTTACTGCAAGCTTGCCATTAGTGCCCAAAATTCTATTTATAGTGCATCCCTTGCTAGCAAAGTAAGCATACAGATGAAAATTACTGACAATATGCACCGAATTCAAGCAAGCAAAAATTATTGGTGCCTACTTGATGTGCCAAAATGCTTGTCAAGTGGCATGTGAGTTGAAAATTTCTTGATCAACAGTGCAATACTGGGTCAGACAATTTGAAGAGACTGGCAATGTAAAGTGTCATTCTGGAAGTGGAAAGAACAGGAAAACAACTCTGCATAGTGACCTTTATCTCCTTAGAGTGGCATGACTTCATCCAAGGAGCAGCCTGAAAGAGCTCCTTGAAAGCAACTCCTGTCACTTGCACATTTCTATTATGTTATGTAGTTTGTCACTGGAGAGAGAAGAAGTTTTGCTTATCAAAATTAGTGGAAGTCATTCTGGTTATGTTGAAGTCCTGGTCCTGCTGCTAGTGCTATTTGTCACCAGTGGCAAAGAGGGTCAAGCAAAGCAATGCAGTTTGTTGCAAAGGCTGCCATGGAGCACAATACTTCAAATCCTATAGAGGGTTTTGAGGAATCTATTAGCCAATTTGGAGAGAAGACATGCTCTCTTGCCATTATTAGACAAGCATTCTATCAAGAAAGAAAAAATATAGTCTGCATAGTGACATGCTACACAACCTTGAGCTTCAGTGCGCAGCATAGAAAATCTCAATGCCTAGTGTGCATGGATTTTCTGGAGGCTATATTCAGAGAATTTTTGCAGTACCTCTAGGCATTATAGTGTACAGTAGTAATCAAATGGAGCTACTGCAAACTGTACTTATTGAAGATGAGTGGGCTCATGTTCACATTGATGCAATAGGGGGCCTTGTTGCATATTCATTGTTGGAGCCTGAGTAGCAGTTGCTGCTCTTGTAGTTCATGGTAACAGGGTAACTGTGGCACCCATTGCTAATACAACATTGGTGCATACCAAAATGGAAGATATTGAATTCTTCTTGAGTTTATTTTTAAATGACTACTCTCGCTACTGCAGCAATGGAATTTGGAAGGTTGGTCAGGGCCCTAGATTATTTGTCATAGATTTTAGCTAGGCGCAGATTCACAGTGTACTGTGCGGCGCTGTTGGTATGGACCTCCTGCAGTATTTTAAGCTACACTATCATTGCTTGCTGGCTATTCCAGTGCATTATCCAAAAAGGCCACTAGTATTTGTTTGTAGCAGCCATTTTATTCATTTCATGGCCAAGACATAAAAAAATTCTGATTGCTTGAAGTGGCACATTTTTCTTTTGTTTTTAGACCAATTGATCCTTGCAAGAATGGTCAGAGCTTGCATCTCTGTTTGGCAACTGCTTGTGGTAGTCTTTGGGCATTATGAACAATCAGCAGAAGTTAAGCAAGTCTTTGCTTCTTTGCAATTGCAGACTTGCACAGTATTGCCAGTGCAAGTGCAATGCAATGTTGAAGAAATGATCCTAGGTGATGCTGAAGACTCTAGTTTGGAGTTAGAAGACATAGAGCATCATCCAATTGGTATCTTAGCGGTTGTTGAGGTCAGTGTGTACAATGCACTATTTATTCTTAGCAGGGTTACCAAGTGAATGTACTGCAAGCTATTTCACTAACTGTTGGACTTGTCTACCATAAAATTGTCAAACTATGATGGCAGCCCTTTTTTAGGAGTCATACATGCACAAAACCCGGCCGACCCGGCCAAATCGGCTGGGTGACAGGCCTGCCAAGCAAGGGACGTTGCAAAATTGCCAATGCAAGTCGCAAAATTGCCAATGTAAGTCACAAAATTGGTGAAAAACAAGGGGGTAAGTTGCAAAATGGAGAAGAATTGGGAAGATTCAGGCAAGAATGGTTTGCTTTTTTTGGTCCTTTGAAATTTTTAGCCAACTAAGTTGCAAATTGTTCCACTGACGACCTATATTGCACTTACACTGAACAACGTCGCACTTTTGGTCAGAAACAATGTCGCACTTACACTAAACAATGTCACACTGGCCGGGTAAGATTCAGGAAGTTGCGCATGTATGTTAGGAGTGCATCAATGAATTGGTGCAATCTCTGCTTGAAGCTACAGGGTTAGATGCTAAGGAGCAATTCTATATAATTATGGATAGTGCACAGTTTCATATTGGAGCCTGAGTTCCAGAAATATATTAGCAGAGGTTTGAACTTGTCCAACTGCCACTATATAGTCCATTCCTTAATCCTATTGAGTCTGCACATTTATGTTTAAAGGCCTTGATTAAGCAGGAGCTTAGAAATCCAAATGTGCATTAGGAGCTTGATCAGCCTCTTCCTAACACTACCCTTGGTCAGTGGAAAGTTCTTGTGCTTCGCAGAATTGTTGAAGCTGCTATAGCTGCAATCACTCCTATAAAATATACTAGTTGGTATTGGCAAATACTATGATTTGTGCAAGCTTGCATAGTGGGAGACATCATCAATTGATTAAGCCTTCAACTTTGAATTTTGCATATAATCCTGCCATTAGTGAAATTAGACTTTCTTGCTTACTTTTTTATTTTTTGTTACAACTTTATATATTGATTTTTAGTAATTAGTGTTTAGTGTTTCAGTAAAATGTAAAATAATGTGAAATAATGTAATGAAGATTAAATTGATGCTTATTGTTATTGGATATCTTGGAGCCATAGACAGAATGATTTTGCTAAGCTTTGGGCTATCTCAGATTAAATTCAATGCTTCAAGTCCCAATAGGCTACAAAAAGCTATATTATATTAATAAATATTTTTTCTTGCTAGCCAATTGAAAATTCATCATTTAAAAGTGCTATAAAACTAGTACTTTTTATAAACAAGGTCCTTTCAATAATATATTTAATAGATCAAACATTTGTTACAAAATTAGTCAATTAATAAAATAGATTTACTTTCAAAACTTATGATAAAAATTTTTTATATTATTAATATTATCATAATATGAATTTTTAGATAATTTCATAGCCCCTAGCCTATTTAGAAATTTTGTTACTATGCTTTGGCACAATAAATAGCTTTGTTTCATATTTAATACCAATTAAGCAACAAATCAACCTACAAATAATTGGTTTATATGAGCACATTGAGAGTTTTAGTTATTTCTATAACTTTTATAACAATATTTTCATGAAATAAGCCAGTATCAGTAAGGTATTCGCTAATAAAATTAAATAACCAGGCAGGCATATTTAAACTATATAAAAATGTACATTGCCAAAGGACTTGGCCTCATAAATTTAATGCAATACATCTAATAGGCTGAGAGTAACATTATAACTTGGATAAATTTTTAAGGATTGAACTTAAGCTAAAATTCTCAAAATTAGCACTAGCCTGTTACTTAACTGTAGGAGACATTGTCAGTTTTTTAAACTGCTACCGATTGTTGCGAAAACATAACCGATAGAAAGTCAATATACTCATTTATAAGGTTGAGACCGTTGAGTAAGGTGCTAAAAAATTCAGGAAATTGGGTCACTGTGTTATAATGGCGGACACGAATCAGCCTGACAGGGATCCTTCCTTTCCAGCGACCACCATCACCCATGTACAAAAGCTTTCAAAGAATCATTGATGGCAGATTAATTAAAAATCTGATATTTGTACTTAAACAAATTATGTAATGTTACCAATAGTTTCCTAGATACTAATAATATAATAAAATCTGTATGTCTAAAAAATACTATTCGCTGCACTGGGGATTGCAAAAAAATTGTATCAGAGCAACGAGAGTTATGTGAAGACTGCAATGCATTTACCCGTCAACAACAATCACGACATGTACGCTATCTGATGACGAAAGCAGCGTAACAGGGGGCGCCCAAGGACTACTAAAGAACACCTCAAGACCTAGGTGCTTTTAAAGACAGAATGCGAACAGGGGCCGCACCACCGCTTGAATCAGGAGCGCGCTGGAATCCATCAGCAAATAGTCCAACAAACGATCCAAAGACAGATCCAACTGCATGTGCGCTTGTCCTTAACGGTAGGGCGCCTGCAGCAAAAGCAGGAGCACCTTCTGCAGCGTCTCCGGACAGAAACACTCGGTGCAGATGACGCCGCCTCCTAGCTGGAGTCCCAACGGCGCGTTACGTGTAGTTCGCTTGGACTGGTCAGCTGGACCACAATAAAAAGCAATTCGGCTTGTTACATGTAGTTAACCGTTAAACCGTACGATCAACCAGGGTATCTCTCGGATTGCAGGATTGAACTTATCAAGCGGAGGGCAGCCCAGGCAAGTCATTGGGGTCAGTGTGGACGTCATGGACCAGACCGCTGAGATAGACGAAATGCTGACAACACGGAAGTTGGATCGATGGGCCGTACGCGCCTTGGCAGAAAATACTGATGTGACTCGACCCAATGGTTGAGTCGCTGCTGCCTGAGCTAAGCCTCAAAAGACAATAGGCCTTGCCTTCTCGCTTGACCCGCCCCGAAATGATGTACTGGTAGCTTGGATGTGACTGAGCGGCTAAGGTCCTAAAGTACAAATATCTGGCCCAAGGAGTTTTCTAAGGTAATCCCGGGTTGCGAACCCGAGACCTGCCACCAGCCACCTGCGGGAATAGGCTCCTAAAACTACCCCCTGACGAGACGGGGCTCCCGGACGATGGGCCGTCAGCTAGTTTAGGGCTTCAGATAAAGTACATTAGCCGATAATAAGGGACTCTGCACAGGGCATAACGATGGGCTGGCGAGCTCTAACAAGGACTTTTCTAGGGGTGCAGGGGGCCTCTTTCGAGGTGATTTGCGGAGGGAGTTGGATTGAGGTGCTACACCTGCTGACTAACCTGGGGCGGGCTGCTCCATGCTAAAAGTACGTTACTAATCTTGGGGGTTTTATCCCATGTAGAGGTTCGTGGGGCGCCTGGCATGATTAAGTGAGGGACTCTTATCAGCCTCAGTCTGTGCACGGCTTTTATAAGGTTTTTATGCTTACATTGGCTACTCTAACAGGCCTGGAGGCGCGCTATCTATGATCCTAAGCGCCTCAGGCTTCACATTAAAGTACATTAGCGGCTTCCAATCTCCATGTGGCTCCCCACAGCGGCGCACTAGCTATCTAAGCCAGCTGCGGCATGGCTCAAATGAGCAAAGAAAAGCTAATAAAAAGGGGAATCAACTGCAGTTTACACTCACTCAATGGCTCTGAACTGGCTCCTACCAGGTCGGCGGAATTATTATATTAAAGACCCTAAACTGAATCAGACAGGAAAAACTCGCGCACAAAGGAACCCAAAGCAAAGCAGCAGAAACAAAACAAGGGGGTCACTTACCAGCCGCTCGAAGCTCAGCTGCAGTCGGGATCAGGTCAGGCGTGTCGCTGTCGGTCAGGCCGGGGTCGCTGCTTCGCCGGATGCCGGGATGCCAGACGTCGTCACTGGGGCTGTCGCTGTAGTTGCTGCTGGGCCGGAGATACCTCGACGACCAAAGCGGGGGCCGGGACAATCACAACTGGGGAGTGGGCTTCCTCAATCCAGAAGGGGGAACGTCGGGATGTCGCGTCGACGGTGAAGGGGGCTGACCGGGAGATACCTCGACCGGACAGGGGCCAGTCGGGAGGACAGGGGTTGCTCCTGGAGGTACCTCGACAGGGAGACAGGGATGTCACTAGAGCCCGAAAGGTTGGAGTTTTCGGGGCCAAAAACCGCTCGCTTATATAGTGTGAATATCACGCGTCACGCGCGTGAACCGTGATGCTGACGCCACCTGACCCGACCTTGACCCGCAGCGTCGCTCCAATTGGCTGGAAAGTGGTACATGTCAGGGGTAAACCATGAGTCAGCGATGACTCATGGGGTGGGTGGTGATAACGCAACAAGCTCATTAATTATGATTATCGTTAATATTGGTCACAGAAAAATGAGAGTTATACGGTTGGAAAGGGGATGACGCGCTGATTCTGAAATCCTAAAAATATTAGAGGTCCCTAAAGTACCGGAGGAATAATCTCCAAGTACGCACTTAATGAACTGAGTACGTTCCGCTCCAGTGAACCCGAACAATAGAGCGGAGGGGGGTGGGCGTCAAGGTCACCCGCGGTTGCGCAACCCAGGGGTAGAACAATGAGTCACCCGATGAGTCATCCTCAGTACAGTAAAACAGGCTGTAGCACGCCTAGCAGGGACTGTTACAAGCTGGGGCACGCATAGCGATGGAACACTAAGGTGAGGGATTGCGAAAAGATTCTGGGTGGCCAAGCCAGGATTCATCAATACAATTTGCGTCGTTTTAAGCACGCTTGGCATGACGGTCTTCTGCATTACCACCAGGCCGATACTCGACGCAAGGGCAACCAGCTGGCGTGTCCAGCTGCCTTTGGGCTTTCTCAACGGTCGAGGACAGCAGGACGAGGTCGTCGGCGTAGCCAAGCATGCACGCTAAGTCGCCTCTCGGGCTGACGTACATGTACATATATGTAGACCCTAACGTCGCCGCAGCAGAAAGCTGCCATCGTTGGTAGGCGTAGCATCCGTAGCACTAAACGAAGACAACAATCAGGATCGACTGGCGTGTCCAGGCCTCCTCGATTACTCGCCGAAGAGCTAGTTTAGGAAATGCGTCAATTTGCAGATGGTAACGTCCAGGAGAGCCCTACTGCACCATCGTCTGGGCTGACAAAGCAACTCTGAAACTCTCCTCTGGCAACGGCGACTCCTGTGGCAGCGTCATGTCACCTGGCAGCTATGGTGGCACCGCGTTGACGATGGCAGCGAAGAACTCGCACGCATCATTTCCGCCGAGTCACGGCAGTGCCCCAGTGTGCCTGGTTGAGCTGCCAGCGCCTCTTTCACCCGTCAGAGTGTTGATGGTGGACCATGCAGGCCACGCGCCCTCAGGCGTCAGGACCAGTGGCAGAGACGCCAGGGCCTACTCCGTATCGGGAGTTTGCGACCCACTCGAACGGAGCCTACTAATGTACTAAAAATACACACTTTTTTAATTTTTTGATGGCTATGATGGTACAGAAAAATGAAAAATCACATCCAAACTTACCGCAAAACAGTTCGCTTATTGACCTGAGTAAACAAACAAATTGGCGATTTTATGCGACTAAATAACTCAACACCAACAATAAATCAGAAGCATATTGCCAGGAGTGGCCAAAAAGTTTTGTAAGTGAAAAATTGTGCAATTCCATTCCACTGACTGACTCAGTACCCTTGCAAATTTCTTTCAAACAATTTAATAAAAGTTTGGCATGTCTAATCGGTAAATGGAGCTATTTTTGCTGTCAATGCTTTGCTTGCATTCATTTAACGCGGGAATTTTTATCTGTGGATAATTTCGATACAGAATATTAATGCACGTACAATAGTTTTTTACTTTGCTACTGCTATTATACCTTAAGTAACGAGCTAGAGTAAGTAAACACTACAGTACATGTATATAGTGAAACATACATGTATTCTTCCAGTTGCTAGAAATTAAAATAGCTTCCATCGTACTCGTAAATGTCAATGTTGATGCAAGTTAACGGTAGGGATAGCTAACGCGTTTTCGTATCCAACGACGCCAGCCCTTGGCAACCATCTTGCTGACCGCATCTTCCTCAGCCGTGTCGCTCGGCTCATCAGCTCCATCCAGCGGGTTCTCCTCCGAACTGAAGAGCCTGGCCGATTCTCCTTCGTCATCATCTTCTTCAGCTGCAGGGCCACCACTAGCAACGCTGCCTAGCAACAAGATGAGAGCTAGTAAAGCTAAATGATGACGCATTCTTGATCAGTATAATTTTGCTGATAGAAAAATCCAGTGCAATTTGCGATGCGAGTTACTTTTTTTACACACCGCTCCTTGTAGCCCTTAAATAATAAATATGCCATGCGAGGCTTATTGACACACGCCAACTTATCAGGGGCGGAAAAACGTGTTTCTAATGAATGAGGGTTTCTCCCAGTTAAAATAAACAGTAACAGGTAGCGGGTTAGGCATCACATGAGCCTGTTGCTTAATTTTTTAATGCAGGCTATTGTTTGTGGTTTTCCTATTCTCTAAAAGCAGACCCGAGTTCAAGAGTTCAATTTATTTGCTAAAGCACGATATGTCCTTGACTCCTAGTCTCAATCTTCACAACCCAGATCTAGAGTTTGAGGGGTAGTCACCGAAATAAAAAAAACTTTTGATCTCATGTGGCTCCTAAGCCATGGCTACATAATCTTTCTGTGTATTCTGTCTGTCTGTCTGTATGTCTGTATGTCTGTATGTCTGTCTGTCTGTCTGTCTGTCTGTCTGTCTGTCTGTCTGTCTGTCTGTCTGTCTGTCTGTCTGTCTGTCTGTCTGTCTGTCAGTGTGTCCGTCTGTCTGTGTGTCTGTCTGGCTGTCTGTCTGTCTGTCTGTCTGTCTGTCTGTCTGTCTGTCTGTCTGTCTGTCTACGTGTCTGTCTGTCTGTCTGTCTGTCTGTTTAGGGTTTGTGGCTTCCGTGACTGTAGGGCGCCATTAAAGAGCTAAGCAGTTCTAGTTTTGATGTGGGCAATCCTCCTAATACCTGGGGGCTTTTTGCATTTAACTTGCAACTGAAAGCTAAAAAAATCACCAGTGGCAAATGGCTTATTCAGAATCTTTGCCGTTCGTTTCAATCAAAGAATTTAATCTGCCAAAACGCAACAGAGCAAAGCAACAGCAATTCAAATGGAATGGGTAGCATTGATGTTCGCTGTTGTAAATTCAAAAGATTGTCACGATATGGAAGCATTTTCGTCGCTAGTCAAATTGCAACTGCTGTCTAGGTGTTATCTACATTGATAAGGGCTGCTAACTGAGATAAAAATATAATTCATGCGAAACCATGCGAAGCGGAAATTCTCCGATAAGGATGAAACCATCCGAATGTTGTTTTGCTGTACATTAAATTCTTTGGCTTTTTTACGAATTGAATGCAAAAAGGCGACTTAAAATTTCACGACAGAAATTTGAATCAAGCCTGACGTGTCTAGAAATCCAATATTTTTTAATAGAAAGCTTTGTCTAACGGATTTATGTTTGCAAAGCATCCAAGCATAACCAGCTGCTCCAGGAAGCTCTTCGCTAGCGTTAAGGGCCCAAAGGAAACGGTTGACTAATCGTGCGTCAAAATCGAGATTGAATTTCGATAAATTTCGAAGCGAAAAAATTTTATCTCTAAATCACGCTAATGTGATTTTTGTTAGAAATCGTCATGAAGCTCAAGACAGTCTTTATTGCCGCATTGCTACAGCAGCTTCCGCTCTTCATCACGGCTAAAACGCTCGATATATTTCACACGGACTGTTTCAACGAGACGCTTCAGCGGGACAAAACCTGCTCAGCTGCCGCAACCTTCGTCGAGTGCGTCGCTGGAACCCACAGCTGCCGCGTCGGAGGCCTCGGAGTGGCCCAGTGGAGCGATGCAGACAAAACCTGCCGCCTGTTCAACTACCAGCAAGTCTGCGCCCAGCTCAAGACTGCCGGTCGCTCTGACCAAGCCTCGCCCACCACCTGCAGGACCGTCATCGGCACCAAGTATGACGCAATCGAGGCCAGCAGGCTGTTCACGTACTTCTGGGTCGGAGACACCAGCACTGGACAGATGGAGAATGTAGCCTGTTCGAATAACGAAGCCACAATGATGTCGACTGGAGTCACCTGGACTGACGAGGGACCCCGCCTGTACGGCACCAACGAGTCCAGGCTGTGGTCCACAGAAATTACGACCAGCACCATCCTGAACTCAATTTCGATCGTTGTACGGCTGAAAAGACGCCCGAAGAAAAATGTCTTTCTGGAACTGAGTGACTGCGACACGCTCCAAGATACGAAGATGAGAATCATCGAGCAGAACCGCTGGGACCCGAACAGCTCCACGCCTAACGGAGCTCTTTACGTCGACTTGGGCCCGTTCCAAACTTACTACACCAACGAGTCCGCCCTGACCAACAATGAGCACCAGTTCGCCACTGTCGCCGTAGCCTTCAGTCGGACTTTTTTACTTGCCCCGCCGGATACCTTCGACGTAAAAATATTTGTGGACAATTTGGTGATTCCGCATGGCCACGTGCCGCAATATATCAATATGACGAACTCCAGCTTCTGGGTGAGTGCCGGATGGAGCGGAGCCGAAGACCCCGCCAATTTTCTTGACGGAGTGATCTCTGCTGTCGGCGTGTCCGACATGGCGCTGGATGTATCCGAGATGCAGCGCGTGTTCAAGTACACCGACTGACAAGACCGGTCACCTCATAGGGCATAGTGCTCGGATTAAACGATCAAACTACATCTTTTTGTACCCCAGTGCTTTTGCTTGATCCGTGTTTCGTTGTTGATTGGCTGTTTTGGTTTAAAGTTTACTGAAATACAACTTGGACAGACTGGGACAGAAGCTTTACCATCTCAAGATGAAACTGATGTCTTCAGGGTTTTATTTTGAAGCAGCGCTTTTGGTCTGAGAAACCTCTGAGTATAAAAGGCTAGTGCTAAGAAGTTAGATGACTAATCAGGCGTTTATCTAATGTCAAAAGTCAATTTGAGTACATAGCTTCTACAAGAAAATTTCTGCGGATAAACATTAAAAAACATTTCAATTTTCTTCGGAAAAATCTGTTTAAGATTGAAATTTAAGCAACTAAAGAGGAACTTTGTAGCTTTTTTGAGGTTCTGGTGGAACGCTATCGTGTCTGTGGCTCTTGATTAATCCCCAAGACTCACTATCACGTTTTGAAATTATGTTTGGGCTTTCGAGCACACGCAAAGCAAGAGCTTTTGGGTCAATATTCTTATGTCATATAGCTAATACAAATAGCTAAATACCATAGAAACCTACTGGAGCTTACTTACACCCAGCGAAGCGAGGCCTTTATTGAAGAGGTAGTGAGCGAAATTCAATTAGCGAGGGAAAACTGCCACCACTGCGCTGCTTGGAGAGAAATCAACCGATTTACGGGTAGAAAGCTAAGAACCAGCTTCGTTGTCGGCACGGATTCCATGGAGCATCGAAAAGGCTTTTTTGGTCAACCACCAACCACAACGTCAAGGCGACACACAGGCACCCCTCCTGCTCATTATGGTCGAGGACTATATGAAATGCGCCGATGCCTCCGTGAAAATGATGCCCTTTGTCCTGATACCGCGATGAAACTCTCGGCATTCCCCAGTTACGCTGCCTGCACTCGTGTATGCTGTCGACATCACGTTTCTATGCACTGACCCGGCTGCGGCTCAACGCGCTCAAGACGGGAGTGCTGCGTGTGGGCACTGATATCGCCCCCAGTCTGACTTTACCTAATGGAGATGTCGTCAAGGTGTGGCAGGACTTCAGGTAACTCAGCTCTCTGGTGCTTAGCCCAGACTCCATCGTCTGTGCACAGGAGGACTCAGGCCTGGCGTGCAGCACATCCTCTCAAAAACATCTTTAACTCTGCTGCTCAAGACGACTAGAAGATGCGCATCTTACGCGACGCAGTGGAACCTGAATTCTTCTGTATGGCATGGAGGCAGTTCCGACAACTTTTACGCGTGATCAAGTCCTAAATGCGAACTACAGGTGCCCGCTGCGCTGGGCACCTGGGCGTGCACTACCCGGAGGGACTGCCATCCAAAGATCTGATGGTCATTGCCGGCATCCCGGCCCTGAGCGACACCCTGCGTCCCTGCGTCCCCACCCGAATTGTTAAATTCTGCTGGGCCACTGTTTACGGAGCCAGGGTTGCAGCAACCAGAACCCGCTGGCACACACCCTGATGCACTAGCCTACCAAGCGATTGCATCGCGTCCAAGCCTGAACAGTGAATTTGACTGACACGCTGATGGCTGACTTGCAGCTTCAGTCCACAGTCCACAATGACCTGCCCCAATCGAATTTCGTGATCGCGTGCGCAAGGGCCCTCTAGCTTAGCGCCTTAATACGAGCGTATGCACATGTATATACGAGTATATATATAGTTAGCTTAATAACATACGGGCAACAATATACATGATTTAAGGATATTTCTTTATTAGTTACCGAATCAAATCTATCCAGAAAACATGCTCTACTCTGGCTGTTCCAGTTGCTCATCCTCCTTTGCCTCGTGATCCACCAGCAGTCCGGATGCCAGCGGCCAAGATATCTTCTCCCAATAGGCGATTGAAATTTTGGTTCCGGAATCGGCCAACCAAAAAATCAGCTCGTAGACGGTCATCGTAGTCAGCACTTTCGTTGACTCTGTCGCCGAACGACGCCGCAAAGTAGATCGACCAACACTGTCCACGAGCTCCATCTCTCCACGCTGACGAACTGGTGAGAGTCCATCAAGCTTAGCAGCATCAGCGGGACCTTGGTAACAGCCATCAGACAGAGTCCGCCTCGGATGCGAGGCATCAAAGCTCATCCCTAACTTGAAGTATGCCGAACTTGCAGATTGCGGCCGCTCCCAGACTGAGCAAGATCGTGGCCAGCTCGTAGCCGATGCATGGAATAAAGGCCAGAAAGTCCTCCTCCCGAATGAGAGAGAGCGCGAATGAGAATCGGATCTGGTGCCAGTACAGTGTCGTGCCGATCAGATGCGGTATTGCATCTGCTGAGATCAGGTAGGACTTCAGAACGTTTTGGTGAGGCCAAAACGTCAGCACCGTCATGCTGAGGAAGCTGCCGATGAAATCGCAGCTTTTCTCTGTGAAATACATGTAATTCAGCGTTGAAGGAGCATTTCCGAGCGTCTCACCAAAGGCGGCCGCGGCAAAGTACAGGCAGAGCACCAGCTGTCCAGAGCACCTTGGAGTGATGGCTGAGGAGAGTATACTTGTCTTAAAATACCAGTATACGGCCCTTTCCTTTTTCTACTTTTTTATTGTTAACTTTTCTCCCCACCATCACTACACTATTGGACTCCTCAGTCGTACTCTTCACTTCACCCTCAGCTCCTCAAGGTCTCTGGCAGGTTTTATGTTAATAATTCAGTAAAAACACTGGAATATAAGAGGAAGTTTTCAATTGTTATTATTAAACAGTTACTAATTTGCTACTGCTCCAGCAAAACAAAACTATTTATACTCTATTGCTTGTTTATGTTTGTTTACTAAAGGATAGATTAGAAGGATATTGAATGGGCGCATCAATTGAGAATATTAATATATTATTATAATTCAAGGCCGAAATTTTGTAGAATGATATATTTAAACTAGAATGCTTAACGGATCACGATTTTTAATTTTAATGTGCAGCGCATTGCGCCAGTTCAGTTCACGAGAACAACATTTTTGAATTGGCGCGCTTTCGAAAGACGCTTTATCACGCAATAAGGCAATAATAATTGAGGAAAACTGAAAATAAAATTTAACAACCCGGAAACCCCGAACACCCCAATTCTAGGCACTGGCGGGCATCCGGGTAACGAATTGGCTAAAAGTTGAGCCAACGTGCAAAAATATCCTCAAAAAACTGGCCCAACTACGAGTGAAAACATTAAACTTGGTTGTCAGTTCTCTTGTAGCTAGTGAATATTTTCTCCTTTTATTTATCTAATTATTCAAATTTAAATTCTGAATGAAGAAACCGATTATGGCTTTGAAGCTCTAGGATAAAAGAGCAACATCTTTCTGCTTTATGCTTTCATCATACCTCAAGGTATTTATTTTGGAGGTGAAATTACATTAAATGCGTGTGAAAATTTGCGGCCAGTGGATTCAGAAGGCAGTGTGATCAGTGCGAGCTACAAAGTGTGATAAAATAATTTTTTATTTAAATTCCATGGTTCCGCATCAGTAAAATGCCTCATTCTGAATGGGCATGAACCCGGTGTCATAAGGGCAAAAAATCCATTAAAAACGAAACAATAGGATCAATAGATCTATTGTTGGGTTCTCCACGATTAGCGATTAAGAAATAGTGAATTGAATTTGGTAAGCACTACCGCTAGATCAGATTTCTGATAAATTTTTGTCGCGAAAGACTAACTTGCTCGAATATATTGCGAATCAAAATTTTCTAAGCTAGAAATCTGATAAAATCATTTCAATTTTCCTTAAACAATATCCGTCTCCAATGTTCTTTAGTAACTTTCAGTTTGAAAAAAGCCACATCAGTTTCAGAAAATTTCCTTGCTGTAATGCTTGCTGATGACGCCATCAGTCACCAGCAAAAAGTTCATAAATCATCTGATGGATTTTATGAAGTCAAAAAGCCATTAGTTAGACAATTTAAAACAGAGAATAAATTGAAACAAAATTAGCTAACAATGGTTGCCACTTTTTATTAAATGAAAGCAAGAAATTGAGCAAAAAACGGGAAATTCGTCTACATAAAAATATTGTTTTTGGCAGCAGAGCAGCTTTTACAGCAAGCCGACGGCATTAATTTGAAAATGTATTGCAATTTATAATAGAAATACTGGAAAACCTTCACTGAAAGCAACAAAAAAAGCTGGAAGCAAATTTAGGGAAGGCAAATCTGTGTCTATTAATAATGTGCAAGAAGAAGCAAAATATTGACAAAAGAGTGCTAATCAAGAATAGACTACGCTCATATTGGAAGCACAGAAACAATTCATAGAAAATTTTTATCATCCTCAAAACAAAAAAAACTAAGCGGAATTTTTAACTAAGCCATGCACAGTGAATTCTGAGATAAAGCTTATTTTCAAGAAACCTGTTTAATCTGCATTTTACAATAAATATTCGGCATCATACTACTTCCGTAAGTAGCAATATGGAGTCTGTCTAAAAAAAACAACAAAACAAGAAAAATCAGAAGTGCCTGGAGCAATGCAGCCAACGAAAAAAAAATAACTTGCCTACTAGAGATCAGGCTTGTTTAATTATTCCTTTCTTAGTAAGTTAGTCGGGCTGTCTGTCTGACTCTCTTTGTCCGTCTTTCTATCTGCCTCTGTCTGTCTTTTTTCTCTGTCTCTCTGTCTGTCTGTCTGTCTGTCTGTCTGTCTGTCTGTATGTCTGTCTGTATGTCTGTCTGTCCGTATGTCTGTCCGTTTGTCTGTCTGTCGGTCTGTCTCTGTGTCTGTCTGTCTGTCTGTCTGTGTGTCTGTCTGTCTGTCTGTCTGTCTGTCTGTCTGTCTGTCCGTTTGTCTGTCTGTCTGTCTGTCTGTCCGTCTGTGTGTCTGTCTGTCTGTCTGTCTGTCTGTCTCTATTTTTCCGTCTGTCTATCCATCTAAAAGTTGCTATGCCCTATTTCTGTCCACAAGTCGTCCATCTGTCTAACAGGAAAAAATTTTGATTTAAAAATAAACAAAACAAGCTCAACGAATAATTAAAAAAGCAACAGAAAATTGCATTAAAGCCTAAATAACAACAAGATTTAATAAGTTTTCCACTATTGCTGTAAATGAAATTGCTGTTGCTGCTGCTGCTGCAGTTGTTGCTGACCAGGAGAAGACAAGGATCCAGAAGCCAATGGGTACTGCAGCTGCTGGCTAGGTTGAAACACCGGACTGACAGCAACGGCTGCGGCGGAGGTGGCAGGAGCTGGCCGGTACAGGGACAGCTGCACCTGCTGCGGCATTGGAGGTGGCGGCGGCGGCGGAGGCGGCTGCTGTTGCTGCTGGGCCGCCCGCTTCCTGCCCGGCTTGGCTTTCGCGGAGCCGCCATCCACGCCAGCGTTGGCTCGACTCTTCGGCTTGGTCGTTCGCGACTTTTTCAGCGTCGTTGAGGCTTTGCCAGTTGAAGAAGTCGGCTGCGACAATGAAGACGATGACGAGGACGATAGAGGAGCTGGCGGCGGTGGCATCGACTGATACGGAGGCTGCTGGGGAGGTCGCTGCGGCTGCGGCGGCGGCGCTGGCGGCGGAGGACTCGCCGGTCCGACGATTTCGCCGACAAAACGAACAACGCCGGCGCTGCTCCGCGACGGCGGGGCGTCGCTGCTGGAGCCGTCGGCAGCCACGCTAGTCCAGGCGGACGCGTGAGCCGCCGAGCGGAGGCGGAACTGCCTGAGACGCGATTCACCAGCGAGGTCCAATTGGCGCAGCTCTTGATTCGCGTTGATCAGGCGACGCTCCAGTAGGTATTGCTGATGCTGCCGGTGCGGCGACATCACGCTCAGCAGGGCCTGCGGCGGAGGCGGCGGCAGCGGCGGCAGACAGCAGTCGGGCGACAGTAGTTGCATGAGAAGCCGGTGATTCCTGCGATACCTGGCGGCCGCCTCCAGCCGGATGCTGCGCGCCTGGTCGCTGCCGTCGTCTTCCAAGTCTTCCAAGTCGTCGATTCGGTCCGGGCGGCGGTGTGGCTGGCGCTGCTGCTGCTGCTTGAAGTCTTTGATGTCGGAGGCGGCTGTGGAATCGGCTGGCGATGCTGACTGCGGCTGCGGTTTCTGTGGCTGAGGGGTGTGGGCGATTCTCAGTGAGGTGTGGGCGATTCTCAGTGGGGTGTGGGCGATTCTCAGAGGGGTGTGGGCGATTCTCAGAGGGGTGTGGGCGATTCTCAGAGGGGTGTGGGCGATTCTCAGAGGGGTGTGGGCGATTCTCAGAGGGGTGTGGGCGATTCTTAGTGGGGTGTGGGCGATTCTCAGTGGGGTGTGGGCGATACTCAGTGGGGTGTGGGCGATTCTCAGTGAGGTGTGGGCGATTCTCAGTGGGGTGTGGGCGATTCTCAGAGGGGTGTGGGCGATTCTCAGTGAGGTGTGGGCGATTCTCAGAGGGGTGTGGGCAATTCTCAGAGGGGTGTGGGTGATTCTCAGAGGGGTGTGGGCGATTCTTAGTGGGGTGTGGGCGATTCTCAGTGGGGTGTGGGCGATTCTCAGAGGGGTGTGGGCGATTCTTAGTGGGGTGTGGGCGATTCTCAGTGGGGTGTGGGCGATACTCAGTGGGGTGTGGGCGATTCTCAGAGGGGTGTGGGCGATTCTCAGAGGGGTGTGGGCGATTCTCAGAGGGGTGTGGGCGATTCTTAGTGGGGTGTGGGCGATTCTCAGTGGGGTGTGGGCGATACTCAGTGGGGTGTGGGCGATTCTCAGAGGGGTGTGGGCGATTTTTCATGGATTGTGTGTGTGAATCTCAGGTGATTTTGTTGAGTCTTTGTCTTAATATCGTAGTGATGATTCTTGATATAGAGCTTCTAAAAAAGGCCTAGTTAATTGGCAAATTTAGTTTAAAAAAAAAGAAGCAAGGCTCACCTCGCAGTCTTTTGACCCAACAGGCGCTCCAGGCAAAGGCAGCGAGTCTGTCGAATCTAAAATCTCTTTTAAAGTTTGCTGTTGCTGCAACTGCAACTGCACCTCCTGCTGGCGCTGCTCAGCCAGCTGCCGCTCACGCTCCTTGATAGCTAGGTAATCCAGGTACTCCGGCGACTGCTTGTACTTCTCCATGGCATCGGCGTAGGCCTCTTTGTCGGCCGCGTACTCGGCAGCCAGCTGCTGCTTGGAGTCCTCGTCAAGTTCGCGCCACATTCGACCGATCACTTGGCCGACCTCCCAGAATTTCAGGCCAGGATTGGTTTGCTTCACCTGGTAGCGGCGGGGGATTTTAATTGGGATAATTCTAAATCGAGAGTTGTGAAGCATTGGAATGGAAAATGGAAATGTTTTTACTCAATCATAGGGATTTAAAAAAAACTATTTAAATGGGATACTTATCAATAATTGGGAATCCAAGGCGCAAGAAAGTGTAGTGCCTTATGGCCGGAAGGTCACGGGTTCGAGCCCCGGCCCTAGGAGACAATTTGTGCCCTTGAGCAAGGCACTTAATCCCGCATTGCTTCAGTCCACCCAGCTGAGATCGGGTACCAGTTTGAGCTAGTTAAATTTAGAGTGGGTGTTGCGGCCCCTCCAGCCCGCCAGGACTGAGCAGCTGTACACAGCTCTCGGATGCGCCACGCAACTAGCTGTAGCTGTGCTGTGGGCTGTAGCATCTAGGTGAAGAGGTCGGTTGTGGGGATTCTGAAGCACTTGAGAATGGGGATAAATTAGCGTCCGAGTACTTGCCTGATCCCAGACCCGCTGGCTGTACCGCATGTACGGCATTAGCGGCCTATCAGGCGGTTTCGGCGGCTTCAAGCCGCCGCCTGCCGTTGCCTTGGAAACCGATCTGCCTCCTCCAGCAGAGGACAGACTGGGGGAAGACTTTACAGACGGCGATGGCGACGGCGACAATGACATGATGGTCTCGTCATCTTGAGGCTGCGATGGCTGCTGCTCCTCGACTTGTTGCTGGTACATTTTCAGCAGCTGAAGTTTGTGCACATGTAATTCAGATTTAAATATATCCTGGACCTGGAAGATGCTGAACTTTGGGATTAGAAAAACTGTCTCTGTGGCGGATTAACATTAGGATGCCAAAGGTGACAAAAAATATCCTTAGGTAAGGGCAAGAAGATAGGCCTCAAAATAATTTTCCAATTTTTTTTAGTAAATAAATATAAGACTTTAGACCCCTTGCATACCAAAAATAAAAATATGATGAATAGAAGTGCCAAGTTTAAAAGACTTAGTGCTAAAGTTTAATGTTGACAAAGTGATATATTTAGATAAACTCTTGCAAATAGGTATCAAAAATACTAATATTGCTCTTGATTCTTCTCATAGTAGGCAATTGTTGGAACTTTGCCTTGATATTAACCAACATGCATGCATTTGTCTCTGATTACATTTGAAATACTATATGGTCAGCTAGATCTACAAAGTGCAGCATATAGTTTATAGAGGCATGGTTTGGTGGCTAGTTATATACTACCAATATATATCTATTATTCTTATTTGAGTATTTCTAGTTGATTTTTGTGTTACCTTTTTATTTGCTAGGCAGACAGAGTTACAAACCATTTTGTCTGCCATGCAGCCAATATGGCAATAGGAGTGAACTGCACTAGAATGAAATTGGTCAAGAGGGATTGTTTTTAGGTAAACAAAAACATTGCTTTTTATGTATTAAATAATAGCTATTAGGTTCTATAACATTTGTGTATATTGTGGATTTCAATAGATAATAGGTGCACTTGTATGCCTGGCCTGGACTTCATGCCAGTATTACACTATTATCATAGCATTTTATTTTATAATTTCCAAAGATTGATATTTAGAATCTCATGCCTCTTAAATAATAAAATTAGCTAATAAATTTGGCTTGCTCCTATTAGTTAAGGTCAGCAGACAAGGTCTTAAAAGCTAAAAAACCACTTTATCTGCTGAGCAGACAACTTGACTCTAAAAAGCCACTTTATCTGCTGAGCAGACAAAACAACAAGCAACCTTCTTTGAGGAAGGATATGCTATTGGATAATATGGCTGGTATACTTTTGTGGTCCTTGATGAACTTGGGTTGCTTAAAAAATTAGATTGCAGATGGCTTTAACTAGGCAAAAAACTTCCTAAATTTATGTAAATAAGTACATAATTGTCAAGAGCATTCTTAAACAAATTGGCATGCTATTTAACCTTCTAGTTATACCCTGCAAGCAATTGAATTCTGCTCTTAGCCAGAATTAGAATTTTTGTCATAAAATGGTTTTTATGTTTACAAATACATGGCTAGGATAGTTTTTTAACTAAAAATAGAGTACCTAAGAATGTTTCTAAGATCTTTATAAGATACATAGGCAGTTAAAGGCAAATTGGAGTGGAGTTGAAGAAATTATACTTTAAAATATTTATTAGCTATATGTTCTATAATTAAAATCAAATTGCATCAAGAATAATGATCATTGGTAGCATTAAAAGCCGTAGCTTTAACATTAAATAGATACAAGATAAAAAAAGCAAAAGTTTAAAATTAACATTTGTTTGGTTGGTGCTGCACCCAATACCAAACTGACTAGATAGGACGGAGCAAGTTTTTAATATATGTCTAGACGGTTGATGGAGCATGCTCCAGTGCTCCATTAAAGCATACATTTGAAGTGAGCCACTAGTTAGATATTAGCCGTGGCTTCACTCCTTAGCACTTAGCAAAACTTTTAATATGTTAATCTTTTTTAGGCTGTCCCTGAGTCTGTTTCTCAACACACTCTAGGTCCAGCCTGATCCCCTCGTGACTCATGATCTATTTTTAGCCACATGTACTTCTAGTTCCCTTGTCATGTGACTGTTATTGTAAACATCCCCGCGTGAGTCAGTTTCTATTTTTAGCTCATTGTTTACCCATTGTCCTGTCATGTGACTGTCTCCCCCGCGTGAGTCATGCCTCTAATTTTAGCATATGACGTATGACTATACTTTGCTGCCTGTTCATTCTGCATCCTGTTGCTATTTTTAGCACATGATTCACTGCACTATGCATCACATTGCCTAATTTGGTCATTTCCCCACTTTCGTTCTCTAAGGCTTTGTCAACATGTTTACGAGAAGAGGTCTATATAAGCAAGACCCCTGATCAACGAATTCTTCACAGCGTTTTGCATCAAGTACACCATTTTGTTGTGTTCTGCTTAGCGTCTGGTCCCGTTCAACTTCTTTAGCGTCAGGTTTCCACCCCTTTTGTTGACTTGGTTCCATCACGCTACCAACCCCATGTCAGAGTTCTCGAGACCCGCCCACCTACGAAGGAGAACTGAAAACACAACACTCTATACTTTGTCAGAGGTGTTCTACTGGCATTCATATTGCATTCTTTCTATGGACAAGCAAAATAAATGATTTCCTACCCTAGGCAAGGAGTTCTAGAAATTGGTTTTATATAATAAAGGTCCAAAATAAACAAAAGTCTAAAAATAGGTAAAAAAGATGCTACTTTATAACTCCTGGCCTTGCCCTATCGCAAACAAATGAAATGTGTTTTAGCATATACTTTTAGAGCAAACAAGTGGGCAGATACATTAGATATACACTCGACTTTATGTTTCAGATATTAACATCATTCATAGACCAGATTTTAATTTTAGTCATGAATGTCAATATGCTAGTGACACACAGCGAACAGTACCTTGCTGAAGAGCTGCATCATTCAAATGGGCCTATTTCCTCCCTGGAGTATCTACGTGCTTATGCAGTAGAGCAGTCATTTTGGATTTGCCATCTACGCAATGCTCACAGACAAAAAGACTGCTAACTAATTATTTGCCACCTAGATGGAGTGTTGTCCAGTATGCGTTGTTTAATTTGCCTGCTACCTCCTGATATAAGGAAGCCAGTCCAGTGCTTTACTGACCCTGAATCACCAAATTATGGACTCCAAGGCACAGATGGAGCAGAATCTCAATCGCAATGCAGACAAATTTTGGAGACTGGCACTTGCGCAAAATGGCTTCAAGAAGAGCTGGCCATGCTTTGATGTGAGTCAAATGACTTATACAATCGTCTTACTGAAGCTATTGCACTACTATCTGGCGTGTTTGGACTGAATGCTCAGTTCAGATCATTGTTTAAAACACTTCTGGCTTGAGTACAAAAGGCAAGAGTGGTAATCAGCAATGAATCCACCCAGTGGTACTGAGAATTATCCGACTGTGTTCTAAAAACACTCAATTACTTACATTTGATGTCTGAGGCTATCTGTTGATAGCAATTTTGATCAAAACCCGAACAGTTTCTTACTTAAAATTATTGCATTTTTACATAACCTCATTTCCCAGTATGTCTAAACTGCTCACTTAAGCTATTTCTTATGTAGGAAAAAACTTGTGACAAATTCTAATAATGTATCTCAGTTATTCAGGGTTATGAATATACAAGCGTAGCTTTGTATTTTTTTTATTTATAGATTTTATACTGGCATATCCATACTTTAAGAAGTACTAATGGGCATTACTTGGGCTCGACTATGTATTGCCTTGATTAAAAGTTTTCGTACATTCAATTTTAAGGCTAGAGATATAGCTAGTTTTTTGCTCCTAGTTGGCACCTTAACTGCCTGCTATTCTCACTTGAATTTTAAGGCTCTACCCTGACTTAACTTCCAAAGGCTCTTTTTTAAATGGGTGTAAAATTCCACAAAATTCAATAGCTTTGTTTGAATCTATTTTGTACTTATGAGATGCACTGCACATGTATGTGAAATTATTCGGTAATCTTGCAGTTTTGCACGTTTAATTATTTTTCATTTTTCATTAACTTCAGTTCGACTCAATCTCAAGTCGCCACATGGCAGGGCATCCACCAGCTCCAACAACCATTGTACCACCTGGCGATCTTCGACCGCCTGCTGAATTGTGCGACTTGGACCCTACAATGCGTGAACTGTGTGCGTTGACAGCAAATCCAATGGAGACCATCAAGTGGCTGGCCAAGTATCGGCTTCTGGCAAATGAACGCCATTGCGACAGTTGTCCTGGTCATCCATCAATGCGTCTTCAACGTCGTGAGGGAGACCGCTTTGTTGACAACTGTGCGTGGGCCTGTCCCCAATGCCGACTGCAGGCTTCAGTCCGCAAGGATTCTTTCTTTGAGGGAAGCCATCTGACACTGACCCAGCTACTTGACCTGATCTACTGGTGGGCCATGGGTGCCAAGCAGGCCAATGTGCAGCACCAATGCCACATTGCCGAGCATACCATTGTTGACTGGCAAAATTTCATCAGGGACATTTGTGGTCAGTTCCTGCAGGACCACCCTGTGCAGCTTGGTGGTAATGGTGTCGATGTTGAGGTGGATGAGAGCTACTTCTTCCATAGGAAGTATCATCAGGGAGCCTTTCGTCCTGGGCAGTGGGTGCTTGGGATGGTGGAGCGTGGTTCCAACCGCTGCATGATGGTGGCTGTTCCCGACAGGTCGGCGGCAACTCTTCTGCCAATCATTGCCTATCATGTGCTTCCTGGCACTCGGATCATCACGGACCAGTGGCAAGCCTATAACCAACTGCCTAACCACATGACTGTCAATCACCGGCTCAACTTCGTGGACCCCAACAATCCGATGGTTCATACCAACACCGTTGAAGGCACATGGGCCCATGTCAAGGCCAGACTGCGGTCCATGCACGGAACGTCAAAGGCGCTATTCGAAACCCACCTAGAAGAGTTTCTCTGGCGCCGGTGCTTCCAGCGGAAGATCTTTGGGAATCTTCTATTCTGGGTGGCTCACTACTACTCCGTGTAGTTGATGCAGCGTGTGTCCGACTGTCTCTTGTTGTCATTATGTTGTCGTAATGTTGCCGTCGTTCTGGCACCATTTTGAAATGAAAAATAATTAAACGTGCAAAACTGCAAGATTGCCAATTATTCTGCTATAAAGCTCTGCTGCTTTCATATTAATGTACACTGGGTCTCTTTAAGCTACGCTGGATAATCCTTAAAAGCTCCATCACTTTTCCCCACAGTTCCACTGCTGACCCTGTAAGCTGTGCTAGATACCTCTTAAGCTCCAGTGTTTCTTACTAAAACTTGACCTTCTGACAAAGCTTAAAAGTCCAATTTAAAGCTAATAAGGCCAAGAATAAAAAAATCTATATTTTCAATGAATATATCATAAGCAATATCATATTATTAGAAATATTCATAACAAATAAATTTGCCATTATTTACACAAAGCATCTTGCATTAGCAAATATTACTGATCCGAATATATAAAGTAAATTTCTATAATATAAGCTTTTTGCAAATAATAGCATAGTTTCTTTATTGCTATTATATATGCTATGTATATCTACAATTGTATTTTATTTCATTTAAGTATTTTTATTTACATTTTTAGCTATTTTTAGCTATTATTATATTAAATATAATTAATGTAATAGGCATCATAGCTATTTACTATGCTACATAATTTACTAAATAATTTATATTTTTATGCAATAGAGATGATATATATAGCTATATATATACATATACACAGTGATGGGCACCGCTAAATTTATTTTTAGCGCCGCTAAATAGCGCTGTCGCTAACTAGTTCAATGAAAAATTTAGCGATCGTTAAATAGCAGGCGCTTTTCTGATTTGAATTTAGCGCAATTAGCGCCGCTAATTTTGAAATGCGCTAAATTAAAAAAATGTAAATAAACAGTTACTAAAATAAATTTTTAGTGCATTTTTTGCAAAAAAACAATAGTGTAATTGAATCAATTGAAATTTGTTATACACTTATAGTCATTATAAACAGTTAATAAAACAAAGTTGTATATGGCGTAACAGTAATATTTTTGTTGCACAAAACAAAAATAAAAGGCATATACATAAATGATGAGGATACTACGAGCATTAGAATAAAGATAACTGAATCCAAAGACTTAACGCAACAAATATTGATTTGATTGACAATTGCAGTTTACAAGTGAATCATCAGAAACAGAACTAATTAGCTAATTAGAGCCCTCCCTGTTACTTTGTCTACTTTCTTCAGTACTCAGTCTCGACTATTTACTACTCACTACACACTAATGAATCAATTTCAGTATATCAATTTAATGCTGAAAATGAAATAAGTGAAACCTAGAAGTGAGACATTAAATTTATAGAAAAGAACTTCTAGTCTGGTAATACGGTACTAGTGCATTTTTCAAAGAAAATTTAAAGTTTTTAATACGTATTTTACGTATTTGTTTTTTATTGCCCTTACTTTTTACTTTTTGAACTATAATCGTTTCATTTCATATCATTTTGCAGGCAAAATGAATTTAGCGCAATTAGCGAATTTCAGAAAAAAAATAGCGGCGCTTTCATAGCGTGCGCTAACCAAAATTTCAATTTAGCGGAATTAGCGGCGCTAAAAAAGTCTTAGCGGCGCTTTAGCGGAAGTCAAATTTAGCGGCGCTAGTGCCCATCACTGCATATACATAGATATACATAGGGATATATCCTGGGTTTATTTTTTGTGCTATAGGGATGCTATAGCATCTTGACTTTGAAAATCGCATCCTGAAATTTGAAATAGGATGCAATTTTGCATCCAGATTTTTTAAATTCTTCACAATAAAAGACCTCTTAAATAAGACTTTTAAAAAATTGCATCCAAAACCCTAAAATCGCATCCTAAAATTAAGAACATGATGCGATTTCGCATCCTGTGCCCAGCAAAAAAATAAACCAAGGATATATCCTAAAATTCCAAATTGCATCCTAATATGTTTGATAGGATACAAATTTGTTTATTGGAATTAGGAAGACACTTTCTAATTTTCCATACTTTTGCATGTAATAACTCCATTTAAATGAAATAGTTATTACAACTAATTAATTATTAATAAATTTTATTTTGAACCTTCAAATTGCATCTTGGAATTTGGTGCAACATGCAAAATCAAATCCTAATCCCTAAACTCTACCTAGTGAAAATGTAGATATAGCCACATACACCTTGATTTATTATAATTTATAATTATATATTTTGCTTAAGCCCATAAATTTTGGGCCACAATTATGCACCAAAGTAAATTTAAAAGTGTTTTCTATAGGTCCATATTTGATTAACATATATTTTACTAAGCCTAGGACTAATTCAATAACACATCACACCATTATTACTAGGAGATAGACATACTATTATGTCCATATACTTTTAGAATAAGTCTTATGATAAAAAACATTTCAGATAGGGGGCCTATGCCTATCAATTTTTTACATTAGCCCTATTTATAGAGAATGAAAAGAAAATCAATATATGTAAATATTGGCGAACTATTACACAATTAAGACAAGACTGTTTTAAAACACTGAGTAGCTATAATGGGTGCCAGTCATTTTGTCTGCTGCCAAGTCGTCTGCTGCCATAGTCAGGAAGGTGGCACAGTGTGCACCAGAATAAATTTTGGGGGGACAATCTATGTGCCGTCAAAGGGCCATTTCTGTGCCAAAAGTTCGGAGGACCAAAAAAAAAAGGTCCCGCGGACAATTTCTTCTCTACTTCTTCCAATTAGCTATAGTTTTGCTTGTAATCGCGTCTAAATCTTGGCAAAGTACGCACATTTTTGCCCATTTTGCCTATTATATAACCAATTTTTCACCAGTTTTCGCAACAAAACCCTTCGTGTACACCGCGCTTGTGCGCCAATGTGCGCCAAGATCCTTTGTGTGCGCCGATGTGCACCAACATCCTTTGTGTGCACCGCGCTTGTGCGCCGATGTGCGCCAAGATCCTTTGTGTGTGCCGCGCTTGTGCAATTTACCAAACTGAAGTGTAGGATTGCCACCTATTGTTGCTTAATTTCTGTCTTTATGCTTTGTGCAAATTTCAAATTTTGAGAGTTTTGAATTTTAAAATTTAAGTTTCAAATTTAGATATGGGCCACAAAGCAGTCTGAACACAAGGACTATCTCAATGTTAAACTGTCTCAGCATGTCAACTACAACTACAACACAAATGTGTTACAGTATTGCATTATTCATCAAACTTAAATGAATGAATTTAAACATTTGTGATTGCCTAGAACACACATTTTGCTATCAGTTTTCTATATACTATATACATTGACAGCTGTAAATCAAGTCAACACTATAGAGTGTTGTTTTTATTAATGGATGAAAAACTGACCAAACTTTAAGATACACCAATCAACTGAATGACAAAGTATCTGATCTGAAAAGTGGGTGACAAAAGTGTAAAATGACAAAAAAGCAGATAATGAAGTATCAAGGAACCTTTGGCTTAGGTTGGAGAACCTGTTTGGCCAATATTTAACTTTATATTTTAATCCAAAAAATATAATAAATCTAATTTTAAAAGTTGTGAAACAACTTTTTTTAAAGTTACAAATTGAGACAGAAAGTGATTAAGGTATTTTTAACAAATGATAGCATAGTGTTGAATAAAGCTATTGAAAAATATTTCAGGGGTATAAAAATCACAGATGAAATTGACTTATTGTAAAATTTGCTAATTGGATGAAATTTTCTAAGGAGCAAAAAGGTCCTATTTGCCACTATAAAGCTTTACCTGAATTTTTGTTGCATATATACCCAATTTTGCAACTTATATAAGTAATTTTGCAACTTTTCTCTCTAGTTTTGTTATTTACATCCCTAATTTTATTATTTGCATCCCTAACTTTCACTTCCATCCCCTATTTTGCAATTTATTTCCCTAATTTTGCAAATTACCTTCCTAATTTTGCAACTTACTTCCTTAATCTTGCAACTTATCTCCTTGATTTTGTGATTTACCTCCTCAATTTTGTGACTGACATCCTTGATTTTGCAACTTACCTCCATTTTTTACTTACCTTCTTGATTTTGCAACTTATAGCTATCCCTAATTAAAAAACTTACATAACTAATTTTGCAATCTACCTTGGTTGGCAGCCATTTTGCCTGTCTAAGTTACAATAATGTTGGTCATGTATGCTTTATATAATTATGCATATTATGACCACCTGTCTATTGAACCTATAAAAGAATCAAGTATAAAACAGTAAAAAATTGTCACTTTTTTGTATAAATGGAAAAGGTTATTAGGAATATAAAGCTTTTATCCTAGAGTTGGTCTGGACTAATGAATACCAATAATTGTATTGGAAGCCCTTGTAGCACTAGAACTAGGTAACAAAGTCCTAATTATATTTTAAAAAATATTGAGTGCTGCTTTTGGGAAGAAGTTTAGTGGCTGAAACATCATTATAATTCTATTATCTATGTCTCTGTATTTATGTCTATATGTGCTCAGAATTAGTAGAATCCGATAGTCTCCTTATAATATTTTGCCAGAATTACAAATGGTAGTCACCATTAATGAAATTATTTGCATGAAGATTCTTTATCATAATGATCCATAACATTATACCTATTGACCCTCTTGCAAATGGCCCAGTCCCAAGCTTATAACTCTGCAAATTGGTTTAATGATCATTTATGATCAAATAATATTATTACAAAGGGCAAAACATTAAACTAGTAATTCATACCTTATGGCTAATCTGTTTAACTTAAGAAAGGCTATTAATTTTTTTGCGACATCTATTACAATGCTGCTATTTTTGTTTTCAACATTTGATAATGTGATCATTCCTGCTATTGGAATAAATTCCACACAACCTACTCAATTTGCTTAAATGCCAGTCAAGTTGCATAGCATTGGAATATATGGGATCCATAACTTTAGGATTAAGATGCATAAAGTTATTAATGCTAGGACTAATGAACCTAGCTATTTTAATTACTGTGGCACCTGGTCTACAAATTAAATTAAATTTGGATCATTCAATTGAACTATTTTACCTAGACATATCATTGACCCAGTTGTTTTCCTAGCTTAAACCCTCATTAGCTAGTTTTTTTCAGACCCAATGAAGGTTGCTCTAGATGCGCAGAAAAATTTCTTTTCTTGTTTTCAAAATAGAAAATAAGTATTTTGTGCAGTAGATTTTTTGTGCTTAATATTTGCTTACCACATAAAGAAAATAAAAAATCTGAATTTCTATAAATACTATATAGGAAATACTAAAGTTATGCCTATTATATTATCAGTTTGTGTTTAATAACGATTAAATTATAAAGTATAAGTTTTTTAGCGTATACATTAAATTAAATTTGCCTTATATTGCAGCAGCCATCCTTGATGGACTCCAAAACAGTTCGTGTTGAACAGCTCACCCAGGAGGAGCTGGCCCTGTACCAACTGGCTTATCTGGCCGGGGCGCCTTTGAATCCCAGAGTGTTGCGCAATCTGCTGGGCCTGCTGCGGCTCCAGTGCTCCCCAACCACTGTGTTTGGCGTGCTGCAAGCGGTGGCTCGGGAGGAAAACAATTTGAAACAGAGGCAGCAACAACAGCAGCAGCAGCAAAGGCAATCATAGTGAAGAATAATGCATGCTAAAATTCATCAGTTTTATGTCCAGTAATTCCACAAGCCATCATTGCTTTCCTTTCTTTTTAGTAGTGTGCTTTACTATTATCTCTTATCACAGCTCAGTTCTTTTGGTTGTAAAATAACTACATAAACTTGTAAAGTCCTTGCTGTAATATTTTATTGTTACTTTTTTATGTTGCTCTAAAATACAGCCGCTCAGTTATTGACGTTCGTATCTGTTTTGATAGCAATAACTTCCGTGAACTGTCGTGTAACTGTTGCTTTTTGATCTTTTTAAAATCGAGATACTGTGAAGGATCCACTGAAGTGTAGATTGCTTGATTGAAATATACACAGAAAGAAAGATTAATATATGATAGATAGATAGGTAGATAGATGGATAGATAGATAGATAGATAGATAGATAGATAGATAGATAGATAGATAGACAGATAGATAGATAGATAGATAGATAGATAGATAGATAGATAGATAGATAGATAACAATGCTGATATAACGCAATAGTTTACGCGTACACAGGCATGTCACATGAAAGCTAGGCGAGCATAGCAACCGTTGCACTTTAAAACGCCCGCAGGAGTGGCGGTCCCCGATCCAGCATGCCAACGATTTCGATCCGCACCGGAGCGAATTCCTCTGCCCCTGGTTTCGCTCCTTCGACAGCCTGTCGTATCCGGGCAGCGAGCTGACCCTGCCGGACCTGCCGCCGACCCTGTTCGCCAAGTTCTTCACCTTCAGCCTGACGCTGCGTCGGACAAACGCCGGTGCCGGCCGCGGCCTGCGCTGCCGACTCAGTCTGAGGCCGCGGCGGGCTCGCGTGTGGCGACTGCGGGCGAATATAGCGCTGCGCTTTGCTGGCTGCTTGGTGAGGTCCTCAAATAATCAATCCAAATCCCTAGATTAGCCAGATCCCAAAAACCGATCAAGCAATATCCCTAGATCAGCCAGATCCCAAAAAACAATCAAGCCACATCGCTAGATTAGCCAGATCCCAAAAATCGATCAAGCCGCATCCCTAGATTAGCCAGATCCCAAAAACCGATTAAGCCGAATTCCCAGATTAGCTAGATCCCAAAAACCGATTAAGCCGAATTCCCAGATTAGCTAGATCCCAAAAACCGATTAAGCCGAATTCCCAGATTAGCTAGATCCCAAAAACCGATTAAGCCGAATTCCCAGATTAGCCAGATCCCAAAAACCGATCAAGCCACATCCCTAGATCAGCCAGATCCCAAAAACGCAATAATGTGTGTCGATCAAGCCACATCCCTAGATTAGCCAGATCCCAAAAACCGATCAAGCCACATCCCTAGATTAGCCAGATCCCAAAAACCGATCAAGCCACGTCCCTAGATTAGCCAGATCCTAAAAACCAATCGAGCCGAATCCCCAGATCAATCAGGATCAGCCAGATCCCAACAAACGATCATCCCACATCCCTTTATTAGCGAGATCCCAAAAAACGATCAAGCCACATCCCTAGATTATCAAGATCCCAAAAACCGATCCACCCACATATCCAGATCAATCAGGATCAGCCAGATCCCCAAAACTGATCACGCTACATCCCCCGATTAGTCAGAATCAGCCAAATCCCCAAGATCCCCATTCCCAAGAAATCCCCATCTCCGCCCAGGTTCTGCAAGCGGAGGAGTCGCTCAGCACGGACCGGCCCCACTTGGACCAGGCCCTGCTAGTTGAATGGCCCGACTTGCGCGCCCACTGCAGCCTCCGGCTAGTGAACCGACCCGACCGAATCTCCGAGCCCTGCCTGCCGTTCTCCCTGACGTTGCACGTCCGTTCGGCTAGCGAAACTCTGGTGCCCTCCGTGCCAGCCAGCTCCGTCAGCCACCTGCTGCCGCCGCCACCCGACAGCTTCGCCAGCCGGCAGCGTCTGCTCTGTCTGGACCTGCCGAGGCATCGATTCTACATCGACTCGGCCGTTTTTCGGGCTCAAAGTCGAGCAGCTGCAGCCGCTACAGCATCCGCTAGTGGCGCCGACGAGTCATCACCATCTGCTGAGCCGGACTCCGGGCGCCTGCTCTGTCTGGCTCTACCGGAACCGCCGCCGCATCCCCGTGATCTGCACAGCTTCCTGTCGCTGCTGCAGTCGCCCTCCTGTTCAGGCGTTCAAGTCAACTTGTTCTGCGTGGCCGAGCTGTCCAGACTGGCGAGGTTCTACGATGTGCCGGTTGTTAGGGCCAAGTGCGTCCGGTGCATTCAGGTAAGGGAAGAGGCATCTTAATGCGTTGTTAAAAAAATCCCGATCTCAAATCCCAAATGTGCGAAATTACTTCCTTAGTTCCTACTCCTATATAAAGTTCTCTAAATTCAGGACTCTTAACTGTCAGATGTAAGAATCGATCTAAAACGTGACGTAATAAACTTCTAAACAAAATAGTGCTCTCGAAAATCTCATCTTAAAGTCTGTCCTAAGAATCGCCACTCTCTAGAGCCCCATCTGAAACAATCCCCTAAGAATGACCTGTCTCTGATGCACCATCGAAAATAATCTTCCCTACGAATCGTTCTTCTCTAAAGTCTTATTAAAAATATTCCATAAGAATCGCGCCTCTCTGATTCTCAATAAAAAATCCCCCTTTAGAATCGCCACTCTGTAATGCTCAATAAAGAATCCCCCTTTAGAATCGTCCCTCTCTAATGCTCAATGAAAAATCCCCCTTAAGAATCCCCCTCTGTAATGCTCAATGAAAAATACCCCTTTAGAATCGTCCCTCTGTAATGCTCAATAAAGAATCCCCCTTTAGAATCGTTCCTCTCTAATGCTCAATAAAGAATTCCCCTTTAGAATCGCCCCTCTGTAATGCTCTATAAAAAATCCCCCTTTAGAATCGCCCCTCTGTAAAGCTCAATGAAAAATCCCCTTTTGGAATCGCTCCTCTGTAATTCTCAATGAAAAATATCCCTTAGAATCGCCCCTTTCTAAATTCCTATATAGAAAGTCCCGGCCCCTAAGACTTGTTTAAGAATCGCCTCTCTTTCAAGTCATTTTTTTAATCCTGAAAAAAATCTAAAAATATCCCCTAAAAGTCACCTCTCCCTGAAATCCTATTCAGAAATCTCCCCTTAGATTCGCCCCTCTGTGGAAGTCCGTATTAAAAATCTCCCTAAAGAATCTGACTCTCTGAACCTCCCGCTCCTCAAATCTGCCCCCAGTCGGCCCTGCGCGACCCAGCTAAACGCCGAGCCCACGGCGTCCGCCTCCTCCACGTGGCCTCCGACCAGCTCCGCTGCCCGGAGCTCGCCGCCGAATGCCGCAACGCCCTGTCCGACCGGCCCTGGCTGTCGTTGATTCGCGACCCTGCCATGAGCCGCCTAGACTCTGCGGCGCTGCTCGAAGCCGCCAAGCAGCTCGCCGGCGGCCGTTGCGACACCGACGCCGAGGCCTGCCAGCTAGTCAGGGACTCCGGCCTGCGGACTGACTGCCTGTGCGGCCTCGGCTGCTGCCTGCCGACGTCGTCCTGCAATGGCGACGGTGTTGTTGGCAATCAAATTCGTGGGAAAATTGCTGTGTCTTCTTCTGCTACTACTGCTAGTAATGCTTGGTCTTAACATTGATTTTATGTGATAACTAATGATGACTCTAATTCTATAACTACTCATTGACCCAACGGATTCTAGGAATCAGAATTGTCATAACTGACTGGTTAATGACGATCCGCCGATCTTATGACCACTTATTGACGCATTGGTATTTATGAGAATTACAATTAATTACTCATGTGTGTCATAACCGATCAATGACTATTGTCTATTTGATTAATTTATAACTTATTGGGTGACATTTGTTGCCTCAAGCGATTCAAATCGGGTTTTTAGTGTAAAAAACCAATTTTGAATTTTTTTTGTAATTTATTATTGCCTTAATCAATTAGTTATGCAATTTTTGCTTCAAGCCTATATGTTTCAACTAGCTAAGTTTCCTGTTTTTTGTTTGCTCGTACGAGTTAAAAAATTATTTTGCCTTATAAAAATTGTGCTACATGTTGATTTAGTGCCTGCAAGTTGTGCCTTTTCCTTTTCCTATTGTTAAGATTTACAATACTTTAAATAAATGTTTTTTTAAACTTGACTTCCTTCGCGTGTTCTTCTTTTTCCGTCCTGTTAGGAAGATTTTATAAAAATAAATTGTGTGACTTTTTCTGACCAATAAATTTGAAGGCTGTGCGAAACTTGTTCAGCTTGAGCTGTGCTTTTTTCTAATATGATTTGTCAAATTTAAATAAAGCTTTGTTGCCTGTTTTATTGTATGCCCATCTATATTTCTTTATTTCTCCTAAAAAGTTGATAATTTTCTAGATGTGCTACTCTAAGTTGACTATTCAGTAGTATCATTAATTTTTGTTCTCTAAGAATTCTTTGATTTTAAGTCTAACTTTATCGCATTAAAATCTAAAACCATATGGGCAACTTAACATTATCTTCTTAGCAACTTAGATTAGTAAAAGTACTTTAATATAGCAGGGGAATAAGAGGATTAGCACAGTACATATGTCGTTAATTGGAATTTGTGTTTCTTTCGCCTTCATTTTGAGCTGCATACGATTAGATTCTCCACTGCCTGTCTCTTCGCGGACTATATAATAAGCTGCACCAATGCCTACATGGGGGTGTTTGGTTTCATCATTTATTAATTACTTGGCTCATGCATGGGCCTTAATGCACACAAGCTCATCCCAAATATTTTTTTCTCCGTATATATGCAACGTAACGGAAGTCATTCATTATCCAGGGGTCATCGCGGCGTTCGCAGGTAGGTCTGCTAGAGTTGACTTTAGAATGGCATTTTTATTGCTATACTGTGGTGTTACTGATAATTAGCATTTTTTCAATCAGCTGAAGATCCGGGATATAAATCATTGCTTGCGTGGCCCCTGGTTGAGGTCTTCTGTCTATAGGCGTATGTCGACAAGAGACCCCAACACTTCTCATTGATTAGATGCATGTCTATATAGGATACTTTTTACTGTCAGTTTCCCTCAATATGCTCTTAAGGCATCCCCATTCAATCCTGTTCTCAATTCATCCCTTCAATCCTGTTCTCTAAGCATCCCTTCAATCCTGTTCTCAAGGCATCCCTTCAATCCTGTTCTCAATTCATCCCTTCAATCCTGCTCTCAAAGCATCCCTTCAATTCTGCTCTCAAAGCATCCCTTCAATCCCTATTCTCAAGGCATCCCTTCAATCCTGCTCTCAAGGCATTCCTTCAATCCTGCTCTCAAAGCATCCCTTCAATCCTGCTCTCAAAGCATCCCTTCAATCCTGCTCTCAAGGCATCCCTTCAATCCTGTTCTCAAGGCATCCCTTCAATCCTGTTCTCAATTCATCCCTTCAATCCTGTTCTCAATTCATCCCTTCAATCCTGCTCTCAAGGCATCCCTTCAATCCTGCTCTGAAGGCATCCCTTCAATCCTGCTCTCAAGGCATCCCTTCAATCCTGCTCTCAAAGCATCCCTTCAGTTCTCAAAGCATCCCTTCAGCATCCATCTCAAAGCATCCCTTCAGTTCTTTTCGTTGAAGTTCAAATAATTTTATTGCTTGGTCGATTGAGATATTCGTTATTTAAAAAATAGGTCAAAGCAGATGTTCTAGTAAATAAATCCCCGTTTTGTACTGTACTAGAGATTGATCCTGTACACGCAAGTACAACTCGTACTCGTATTTAATGGAATCAAAAGCGATCAAAGTTGCGTTAAAAAAATTTGATGATTTGCGACGATTTGCGATACTTGGTTATCTCGAACCGCATCGTGGCTTCCATTTAAAAGGCAGGCTCTGATTTAGTTTTTTTCCAAGCATGCTTTACAGTCAAGAACTCTTACTTGCGAGTAATGTATTAATGGTACTATACTCAGGACCAGCATGGTGTTATTACTCAGGCTCAAGCCCACTTTAGTGTTTTCCCATTTTTGGATACCAGGACTCCTTCACTCACTTCATCACTCTTATCCGTCGAGTAACAAAAAAAAGTGACAGAGCGCGTCGAGTGAGGAATATCTTAGGCGATGCTGGACGAGATTTGGGAAATTATTTGTGCGACGCGAGCCGAGATGAAACCCAGTGGAGAATTCACTTCCCTCTTCTCCTCCCCCAGTCCGGCATGGAGCCTGGGCGAGCAATAAATGACTGATTGCCGGCTGAGAGTGTGCGGCTTTGAGTTGAGTATGCACTTTTCAGCAGTCTAGGAAATAGCTAGCTGGCTGCAACTTAAATCCTGCAAAAATATTTTATCGTCCTTTGGGATAGAATCACAGGTTCAAGTCAATTCATGTGGAAACTAAATTAAACTCCCTCTAAGATGACCTTAGTAACAATACCAGCATTACACAGTGGCATTAGTGGATAATGGACATTCAATTCATAATTTAAAGGACACTAAGTAATGTAAGGTAATAAATTTGATGAATTATATACAGTACGATGACGGTGAAAGCTACGGCCCCCCTTCCCCCGGCATTTCCTTGTTCCTGTTTCGCTGTCATTAAGCGTTTGCATGCGCGCTACGTGACTTGACGTGGGTGACCCCCTTTAACTTGGCCTTCCTCTTAAGGTCTCCCCTTAACACAGTTTCCTTTTCTTTTCCCCTTACCATTTGAAATCCCCTTTACTTACTGAATATGGGCAATAAACACTGACTAAGGCTGGCTGAGAGGCAGTGGAGCCACACAGTTCAGACCGGGGCAGGAGGCAAACGGAAAAATAAGGGTGGGGTTAGAAGGCATGGAATGCCCAAGATTGGCAGTGGATATTAGGCAAGCTTTTAACTGAGAGAAGAGGGGGGTGGGTGTGCATGTACATTGGCGACCAACACCCCTTTAGTTCTAAAAACCTTTCCTTGTATAGGAATCGTTCCGCTTGCAGACTTCCTATGTAGTGGAGGGGGTGGCTGCCATCGGGGGTGGGGGTTGAGAGTTCTGCTGTAATCCTGTAGATCGAGAAACCCCGCTGATGTGAATGAATTTAGTGGAGAGGAGGAGGAAATCGGCATGTACGCAGAGCTGAAAAATTAGCACTCTACAGCTCCCCCGCCGCATAAGACTGGCATGGAGCCGGAGGGGGGGGGCGGCTAAAATACATTGGCGCGTTTGAATGGCGGCGGGGCAATTGGCGATAGACCAGAACAGAACACCCAACTGGCCTCTGCCTTCAACATCTCCTCTGCTGTAATTCTCTTCCCCTAGGCTAGTCTGTCCAGTACAACGGCGCAGTTTCCTCCTCCAGTCCCTTACCATTATTTTCTTTCTCTGTCCCTCAGAGAAGCCCGCCTATTTGCCCAGCAACCTCGAGGGCGGACTGAGGGGGCATTAGTTAAAGCGTTAAGCTCCACAACATACACAAGCTGAGGGAAAGCCGCACTCTCAAAGCTACATTTCTCTCCCTTTCCTGCATTGCATCCTTTGGTTTTTGCCTCGGCGATTCCCTTCAGGCAGGCAGCAAGCTCGCCCTCTCGCCTCTACTCTTCCTCAGATAAGAAGAACAGAACAGGGTGGCAAGTTCCAACCCGGCAGCTGTCCCCAACTAATGCCCTCCTGGCAGCCTATCTCTGGCTATCCTCTCCCATAGTAGCCCTCCCCACTCCGGCTCAGCCCACCCCATCCCCCTCTGCTAAGCCGAAGCAGGGGGGTTAGACGAAAACCAGAGAAAGAGAAGAGAAGTTCTCTCCCCCCCGCGCGCGCGCCAACCGCAAGAACAGCTCGCACATATATAGCCAAACTGGTTGTGCGCTTGTCTTGTCCCAGCGATTCATACGGTATTAAGTAACTGAATTTCGGCGTTTCGGGCTTCCCTTCCTCGACTTGTACTTTTATATAGTGTGTGGCCTTGGCCGCCGCTTCACCTTGGCGCCAACAATTCAACGCTGACTTACTATAATTATAGCTGAGCCGTGTTTTTAGCCTTCTTTGCCCAACCAACGAATCGCCAATAAAAACCATCAAGAAGTTGAACAAGCATCGACAAAAAACAATAATAAGCTTCGAAGAAGATTTGCAACCGCGGCTTTGGAGCAGCAGACAGATGTACTGTTGTTGGCAATGCAGCCATGTAAACCAGATTAAATGTCTACTGTGTTCTCGGAATTGAAGAAGCAGTCGTAACAGTTTTTTGGTTGTTTGCTTGTTGCATTTCCTGTTAAAACTACTATATCTTTAAGCATTTCTGTTATCGGAAGCAAGTTTGTAAAATTGTTCAACGCGTCATGGATCAGAGTCGAAGAATTAACAAATCTGCCGGATACTTTTGTTGCCCAATATTCGTACTCGGAATTCTGTTATTAGTCGGTCAAACTGTGGCTCTAGTGATTAGTGACGGTGAGTGCATAACTTAAATTGCCTTTGTTTTATTTCATTATTTAATTCAAATAGTTGGCTAGAGTTAAACAAAATCTTGATTACCCCTGATTTTTCACACGCAAGCATGTGAATTTATACTTAAAAAGCAATTTATTATATATTTATTTTATAGTTTAGGTAAGTGTACTTTAAATTTAACGGCACGTTAAGTTAAAAATAAGCTTTGAAATCTGAATTCCATCTGACTAACCTAACCTAGCTAAAAGTTAGCTAGCTATCGATCAATGTTCGGCTTCGGGGTCAGGACAGAAACATACCGGGATGTATTTCGTGGAACACACTGCATGACCAGTTTTAAAGTTCTATAAGAAAAATAAATTAGCCCCGATTCTAAATGTCAATACGGGAGCAGTTTAGTTCAGTTTATCGCCCCTTCCCTAACCGCCGGGTAAAGATAAAAATTGTAGAATGTTAAATATGGGATTCGGACTCCCAAGTAACTTCGAATGGCATGGCATACGATGCAATAAATCAAGATCCAACAACAGAGGCCTCGCTATAGTATAAATGAAAATCAAGGACTTTTCTGGACTTCCGCTCTCAAGTGGCTGGTGTAGCACCCGAGCTAACCTAAGCAAGCAAGATGAAGCTCAGTTTAGGCAGAAGGGAAAGGATTCTGGAAACTTAAGGGAAGAAACAGGAGGCGGCGCTGTGTTGTGACGAATTTGATTTCCCCAATTTTCCCTCTGCTGGGCGAATCCCGCGTCCCAGCTCCCGCATCCGTCCGTGATTACAAAAAAAACTGAAGGGAAAATAGTTTGCTCCCGGGATCGCCAGTTTTCCTTTCCAGTGCCAGAAAAAAAGCTTCTCTTTAAAAGCCACCAGGCATGCATCAAAGAGAAAAATACTGGGAGATTTTGGCCATTAAACGCGTTTGGTTGGTTATGAGGGCAAACTACGGGATGGACGTGATGGTCAGGTGGGGTTCAGGGCTTCACTTTTTTTGAATGGAGGAAGGCTGAGGCAGCAGGCTAAAATTATTCGTGTTTGGCAAGCAGCCACTGCGACATCAAATTCGGGTTTCTGGGGTCAGGGCAGGCAAGGTGAAGAAGCATTGTCAGGTATGCACGGAGACACCTTGTGTGCCCAACCAACCTCTGTAACACAAGCCGCGCCACATGGCAGCAATGCTTTGCTGAATATTTACTATATATGTGCTACCCCTGCTGGTTTTTGCTTGCTTTTCTGCTTCTGCTGTGCTACGCATATGATATTCAGTTTATCCATTTTAAATTTTCTTCACGTTCTTTTCTCTGTTTCTGCCTATATGAAAGTCTTCTATAGCACCCCCCCTGATTCTCAACTAAACTTTAAGTCATGAACACACGTGTGTGCGTATATTAATTGTAACATAATATCAAATTCACCTATTCAAACCTAAAAGTTTAGCTGTGTGTTGTCATCTGATCTTACACTTTCACTGGCTTTAATTAATCCTGTCTTGAACAGGCGTGCGTACATTTGGCAAAATTGGCAATTCCAGTGTACTGCTATATTACTATATTGTGTGCATATCCTACATTGTTTTCCGATGCGTCATCTCAAAATGAAAGTGAGATTTTTCAAATAGGATGATTGTCCCGAGATTGCGGCACTCCCTCTATCAGCTGAGATTTGATATAGGTAGAAGAGGTGGTATAGGCAAAAGAGGAAGGCATTTTGACTGGTTAGAAGGGAGCTCAAATGTATATGTGCATGCAATTAATTGGCGAGTGGCGGCGAGGGGGTGGCTGAGGAGCAGAAAAAATGAAATTTAGGATTTTTTTGGTATAGGGAAGAAAAGACTCAGACTGACTCACCGATTCAGTCCCCACCCTGAGCGGAGGGCTGCGTGAGCAAGTGTATGCATTGTGCATACAGTCAGTATGAGCAGAGCAAGGCTGCTCCCTCCGTCACTCGGTGCACTCACGAGAGGTTTTAGTTTAGTTTAGTTATTATTCAGTGTGGGAGAATTTTTTGCCTCGCGTATCCCGAAGCATGGGGGCCGTGGGAACTGGCAACTTTCGGGGACGAGATCCACAAACATGAAAATAAATAATAGATATAGAAAATAGATATAGATGCCCATACGGGAAAGATATGATAATTTATATTGCGCACCAGACATACTGGAGAAGGATTAGAAGGAGAGCTGGATTACTGAATTACACTATCTGCAATATTGATTACTTATTTATAAATGCCATTTGTTATTATTGATTGTTAAAATGCAGGATTTTTTCCTAGGTTTGGGGGTCATGAGTCATGACCCCTCCTAAGTTTTATAAGAAGCAGAAGGGCTGATCAACTGACCTATTGATCTGCCCTGGATCCGCCATTGGGAATAAAATTTGAAGATTCCAAAGGCAGTAAATTTGGGCATTTAGGGTATGTTTAAGGTGCGAAAATCAACATAAGCAGATATCATAGCCGCATTAATAATTAGCATTGTGCGAGCTTGCAATTATTGTTGGTAAATATCGGCATTATCTCACTGATAAGAACAGTTTAATTAAACATCAGATAAATGCGATTATGAACAAAAGTGACAAAGGTTTATGACTATTTAGGCTGCATATTTCCGCATTTCCGACTCAGATAGCCCTAAATTACTCCATAGCCTGTAATTTGAGTCCATGTGTGTTCTTGCAATCACACTGAAACTGCTTCGCTTACTGTACATTGGTTATGCAGTGAATCATTGACACCTATTCTACTATTACTTCGTCTGGTTGCATTTGTACACCCAGCCAAACCTTTTTTACTGTACGTCCAACTTGCGGAAAAGATAAGCGGAACTTATAGAGTTTACTATTTGCAAGCTCAATGTATGCATTATGCGGTTGGTTTTGCATTTTAGTTAATTGGCCTTATATTTATTAGGTAGCTCTGCTATCTACCATGCTACGATAAAGTAGTGAAACAGGAACGGCAGCTTAGCTTAGTAAATAAAGTTTTTTATGCGTAGTTGCCTATCTCGTTTCCTTCTTGCATATTTTTCCAGTGCTGAAGCGCGTTACAGCCTGTAACGTCTTCGTTTTTTATGAGCTTACTTGGTCTCGGACTATGATTTTAATGTTTATTTCAGCGGTGGGTGTCTCACACGTCACACCTGATCTGAATCTCAATAAATGATCAAAATAATAATAATCGTGACCAGATCCTCATTTAGATTTTATGTATTGTTTAAGCGTGACTCACACCCTAGCGATCTGGTAATTCAGTATGAAATATTGTTTGTACAATAGCAATAGTATTAACGACAAGAGCTATAGTTTACAATAATGCTTCTTTGTTAACCTTTACCCGGCCCGGGTCTAGCAGACGGGTCACCCAGAAATTGAGTTCTCATGGCTAGCCTCAACGCAAAGTTCGCCAGACAAAGAGAAAGAGAAGAGAAAGAAGCAGTCAGAAAGAACAATAACTGCCTGTATGAGTTGAGTAATTCACCCTTTCGGTCTGTCTTTGTTCTTTCAAAACACAACCGTGTATTTCCTTTTTTGTTTTTGCCTGAATGGTACGAGCAAAAATAGTTTATTTTTAAGGTTTATGCATTATCGTAGTTTAGTATGGGTGCGAAGTTAATGGGAGAGACAGTGAAACGAGAGCACTCTTCCTCTGGCTCTGACTTGACTACACGGTAGCTATGAAAAAGGAAGGGTCGATGAGTAAGCAGAATATAGGTAGGTACCTACCTGTACCAGTCGCTTCTATTTCTATACCTGGCTCTTTTCTACCTTTTTTCTTTACTGAATACAGTTGGCTGGGCTTCTACCAACCCCGCTCTCACTTACTCACCCAGTCACTCACGCGCGTGACTGTCAATCACAATAATAATTACTTTTATGTAGGGCTGGTACCTGCTATTACAAGCAATAGTTTATTACTACTGAACATTAATTATGATCTTCCCAACTGTGCTTCGTGCTCGCCTATTGATCGCAATGATTGATTGACAGGGCTTTGACAGCTCTGTTCTCAATTCCAATCAAAAGCTACATTAGTGCTCTCCAATAGAAGTTCACTTTGTGTTCTAATGCACTTCTAATGCCGATTCTAACACAATTAGTAGGACAATAGTCTAAAAAATCTAGACTGTAAGTTAATTTATGCCATGAAGAGTCGTTAATTTTGCTAAATAACTCTGATTTAACTTATAGTACGAAAAAAACTGCGAAAAAAGTATAGAATGTCGACAGCAAGAAAAGAGTGTAAAAAAATCGATCAATGCATAAGATTACGATCGTCAATTTTCGCACTTCAAAATCCCAATTCAATCATTTTTGTACTATGTCCCAACATCCCTAGTACTATTTCCTAACATCCATACTACAGGATCTCAAAATTCTTCGACAATATTGCAACATTCCTCCAGGGCATTCAAACTTTCTTGTATAAAATCCCTATTCCCAAAATGCTAGTACTAAACCCCAAACGGGTACATTTCGATACAAGTTTCCCATGAGACGGTTAATGTAAAAATCCCCCATATTAAAAATATCCTCGCATGCCAAGTCAGCATTCTAAAAACCAACTTACCAACCAACGCATCGAACAGTGCCAGAGGCGCTCGGCAACGACAAAGATCCGGTGTCGCCGGTGTTCACCCAGCAGCCGCCGTCGCAGTACCTAGTCTCCGACACCGCCTCCGACACCGTCATCTTCTGTCGGGCTCAATCCTTGAAATCCCAAACCGACGCGATTATGGGCCGCGCAGCCTCATCATCGGCTCCATCTGTCAGCATCCGATGGCGCTACGAGGAGCTCGAGTACGTCGGCGGCGACAACCCGCCGCGGGTTATCGACAGCGGCTACGCGGGCAGCGGCGCCACCAGCTCGCTGTTCAGCGACCAGAACGACGGCAGCGTTGCCATCCTGGCCAGAGCCATCGAGGCCAACTTCTTTGCCAGGTCGTTGCGGCTGCCGAAGTACCGGCTGTTCTGCGAGGCAGCGCTGGCTGGGCCCGACGGTCGGGAGACCGTGGTGCACTCGCGCAAGATGGTCGTCAAGAAGAGTGAGTTGGATTTGGAGCTTCCAGGCTTGGGATTAGGGATCAGAAAGTTGGGGATTTCAGAACCTCAAAGTAGCGGTCTAAGATCTGGAATTTTGTCCTAGCGTTCCGATATTATAAGCATGAGGATCCCTAATTGGGGATTTGAATTCTAAAATTAGGATTTTATAAAATGGAAATTCTAAAATCCCTATTAGGAAAATAGGGATTTTAGATGCGAAATTCGGGATTTATGATTTGGTTTTGCTTAGTTTAGGAATTTTTAGGAATATTTTTTTATTAATATTAACAAGTGTATTAATCTATATGAAATAAGTTTTTTTTAACGTCAGCATTACTAAAGGCAGTATTTTATATTATTAATCAATTTGTCACATGCTAATATAGGGGAGGGGGGTTTGCTCAGACAGATCTACTCATGCATAGTTAGACTTGCAATACAATCTAACCCTGCAGATAAGATTAATAAGCTTACTCTCGTAGTAAACTTATGCGGTTAGCTCTCGACTGTGATAATGACAGTCCAGTCAGTGCTGCTTTGTCTGCAAATCAACCTGCCCAGGGAATTAGCACCGGTTCTGTGACACAGCCGCCGCTGTAACTACAGGAAGTGGCCAGGGTAGGGGGCGGACACACACAGAAAGTCAGAGAGACAGAGACAGACTGTCCACGGGTTTTTTTCTGAAACAAAAACTTACTTTGCAACAAAGTGGCTTTCCGTGTTCTCTTAGTTTTTAGTGTATTTCTGCTTTCGTGTGATATGTGCAATGGGAAGAGAGGGAACAAGTGTTTTTTAGGGATCGGAATTTGTTCCACGTTTTAAGCCAGTACGACTGAATAACCTTGTTTAAGTTAAAAAAAGGATTCCCCCTTTAGTATCTTCAGGTTTCTGTTTGGTATTCGGCCAAATTCCATTATTGTTATCTCAATGTTGTTATTTTAAGCCGCAATAATAATTCCGAAAACGTCACGTGATCTTTAGGTAAACACAGATCGGATTAAACTTTTAACTGCTATGTATCTAGGGATTAATCCTAATCCTAATTAGGTTTGGGTTCATCTTCGGAGCGTTGATATCCAGGGATCAGGTTTTGGGTATTTGAGGGGATCAGGTTTTAGGTATCTAAGGGGATCAGGTTTTAGGTATCTAAGGGGATCAGACTGTGGATATCTAAGGGGATCAGGTTTTAGGTATCTAAAGGATCAGGCTGTGGGTATCTAAGGGATCAGTTTGCGGGTATCTAAGGGGATCAGATTGTGGGTATTTAAGGGGATCAGGTTTTAGGTATCTAAGGGATCAGATTGCGGGTATCTAAGGGATCAGATTGCGGGTATCTAAAGGGACAGATTGCGGGTATCTAAGTGGGTCAGATTGCGGGTATCTAAGGGGGTCAGATTGCGGGTATCTAAAGGGACAGATTGCGGGTATCTAAGTGGGTCAGATTGCGGGTATCTAAAATGATCAGATTGAAGGCATCTGAAACTAATTTTTCAAAAAATCTAAGCCCGCTTGCAGGCCTAGCTTTCCAACGAAGATAAGTAATTTCTTTATCAGAAAGTTTACACGCCCCCAATAGCCTATACACGACTTGTTTTTACTCTAGACTTGTTTTGTTCGGTATTCCCGTAACTGGGAACCTCGGAATTCTTTGCGCAAGAAGCAAGCAAGCAAGCCGCCGCACTAAGTTGAAGAGATTTCAGCCGGGTCAGTTTGTTGTTGAGGCAAGCATCCGAAAAATTTCCTGCTTGGAGTGGCGGCTAAGCTTCAGTGCTGGAGAAATCCTGGATCCTCTCACTCTCTCTCTCCCTCCTCTTCTCTGATTAAGAGGAGCAGAGACTCACTGAGAGCTTGGTGGATGGAATGGAATAGGATGGGAAAGAAACTGAGATGAAGGACTGTAGCCGTTAGATCCCAATTGCCTGAGGTCTTGGGACTTCGTGCCAAGCAAGGTTGCTACCTATTGCTTGAATCGATTTTTCTTTTCTGTACTCCAAAGCCCAAACCCAAGAAGTAGGCCAAGGAATTCAAGATTTCTTCTTTTATCAACGATCAGATTACAAAGAAGTTTTATTTGTCAACCAGGTTTTTTGATTGTTCGGCCTTGCTACAACAGAAAAAAAACAAATTTGTGCTCTCATCTTCGAGTGAAATTTCGATTTTGATGTTCCTAGAATATCAGCCACCTTCGCCTCTTCGGTTGCCTGCCATCGCTTCGGACTCCCGCCTTTTCTTTAATGAGGATCCTAGTTGCAGCTTGTTACACGCATGCATATTTATCCCCTTCATGCTTGCCTGATTCTCCCTATTCCAAGGGCAATCACCGGGGATTGGGAGATGTGCAGGTCTGGGAATTTTTTAGAAGCCCTACGGTGGCTTTGCAAATTGCCCCCCCCCGCTCCCTTCATCCCCTAGCTATGCCGTCTGGGCTGGGTCTGCATCAAGCAGTTCAGGCAGACAAGCAAGCAGGTTTTCAAGGTTTTGCCTTTAGCCCCTACTTTTATGCTTACTTGTTAAGCCTTCACTCACCTCACACCTTGCTGATGCTGGCGTATTGATTTGCTTGGGTGTGGGGGTAACTGCAGGTCGCGTACTGGCGCGGTGGGATAAACATTAGTTACTGGGAAGTCGACTATACAGGATAGAACGAGGGAGTCAGTAGTCGGAAGAAAGATACAGACAAGCTGGCATTAATAAACAGCCAGACAGACGACAGAGAGACAGACAGATACACAGACAAACAGACAGATAGACAGACAGATAGACAAACAGACAGACAGGCAGACAGACAGACTGGCAGACAGGCAGACAGACAGGCAGGCAGACAGACAGAAAGGCAGACAGACAGACAAACAGACAGACAGACAGACACACAGACAGGCAGACAGACAGACTGCCAGACAGGCCAGACAGACAGACAGACAGAGACAGACAGACAGGCAGACACACAGACAGACAGGTAGACAGACAGGCAGACAGACAGACCAACGAAAGTGAACGCAATAATTATTGCAGCAGTGACGGAATGTTGCCAGTCGCATGGCAGCCGGCTCAGACAGGTTATTGGCGCTGGAATGCTAGCTATTAAACCGGCCAAGTCTTATCGTGCAATCCATCTAAAGAAAGTGGTCGAAAATTCCTTTGCTAAAATGGGACTCTGTCTGACCGCAACAGAAGCAGACGACAACGGGCAACAAGAAAGGAAAGCACAGGCGGCAAGGGTCTCTCTGAGGATTAGGCAAAGCTTAGGGTCAGGCAAATAGGGATACTGTTTGACGGGGAATAGAGTTTGCTGTGTTCTCCCCAAGTCAGGCACGAAGGCAAGCCGTGTGTCTGCAGGACAGGGCAGGTACATTACGTAACTCCCCTCTCTCTCCACCCGGCTTCCCCGGTTGGAGAAGGCTAAAAAGACTATTTGAACTTGGACTGAAGCCAGCGGTAGTGACGGGGCTGCCCCGCTGTGTTGTTGCTGACATTTCCATTTATCAGCAAGTCCAATTGGGACAGCTCTCAGCCCGCGGTCAGTCCCTCAACTACCCCCCCCCGCTTTTCTTCGCCAAACAGCGAACGCTAGGGGATTTCGTGAGTCACGCCCCAGCATTCCCGCTTTCCCCCCGTCCAAATCCGAATCTGTATGCATGGGATCTTTATTTTTTGTAAAATAATCCCATTCAGTGGTTTTATCAAAGTTGGGAGGGGATCACGAATCTTGGGCTGATCCCTTTGTCCGCGGGTGGGTTGAGGAAGAAAAAAGTTAGAAGCTGTCTTCATTATTATTATTATAATTATTATTATTTTAAAATCGGCTTTCCCAAGTTTGTAGCTCATTATAATCCGTTCCATTTCTTTCCCCTTCTGTCACATTCAATTCCCACTTTTTGGGACAAAATTTGTGTCGGCTAGCTGTCAGATGAGGCTCGGAGACTGGGGAGTCGGAGTTTCCAACATCAACTTAATTTAATATAATTTCTTTTTGTCCGGTATAACAAACTAAATGTGCATCTTTATTGCTGCTTTCGGTCATCAGTGACTCCAGAGGAGACAGAAGAAAAATCGGAGAAATTTTTTCTTGAAAGTTGATTGATACGCGGATTTTTTATTTTTATTTGGGATATTTTTCGTTAAGAATGAGACCCCCGAGTTTCGAATTGAAATTAAAGGTTTCAGGGATGAGATTATGAGACTATTTAGTGAGATTATAGACTGAGATTATGAAATTACAGAGTGAGATTATGAGATTATAGAGTGAAATAATGAGATTATAGAGTGAGAGTATGAGATTATGGAGTGAGAGTATGAGATTATTGTGAGATTTTGATATTATAGAGTAGGATTATGAGATTACAGAATGAGATTATCAGACTATAGAGGGAGACTTTTAGACTATAGGATGAGATTATGAGACTATAAAAATTATGAGTAAAAATTAGAGATTATAGGATGAAATTATCGAATCATAGAGTGGGATTTTTAGATTATGCCAGTTAATATAGTATTATAGCCAAATAAAAACTACTGGATTTGAGTGTAAGTTCCTGGAATCTCGCCTGAAAATTCTAGAATGCCATTTCAGCACCTAATTCAGGATGAGATAATCAAATTATACGATAAGATGATGAGATTATCCGTAAGATTATCCGATTCAAATTAGATTTTATGCATAATATACTAGAAATTGAGGGGGTCGGATTATTATGTACAGGAATTGGGCAGTGAGATTCCTGGAATTCAGGAATATTGTTGCGTTCAGGCCTAAAATCGTTAGATTTAGAGCGAGGTTCTTGATCTTAGGTACTGAAATAGGATTCTAGAATTTTCACGCGAGATTCCAGGAATTTACACTCAAATCCAGTATTTTTTATTTGGCTATAATAATATATTAACTGGCATTTTCTACAATACAAGGAGCACCGATATAAAACAGAAATTGCCTTCTTCCCTTCATTTCCTATTCCCCAAAATCTCACTCCAACAATGACGCATTGTTGTTGTTAATGCCGCATATATTGTTGAGTTAGCTTAACCGTCCTTGTGCTGGGAGCTCTCAGGGTTGCGTGGCGTTGCGTATTGCGTAATCAGCTCACTCAACGAGCTGGCTGCTTGCATTTATGGCATCGGGATTCCGGGTTTGAGGATTAAAATTTAATGACAGCCCAACACACCCTGAGCCTCTCTGTCTCTCCTGCCAACAAGGTGCACCCAAATTGTGAGTCAGTTTCTGTCCCTTTCGTTCGGTTTTGTTTTTCATTTCCCTACCGAATTATGATTTATTTTAGACAGACAGAGAGAGAGAACTGTGTTTAAAACTGTGCCTATGCTGCCGGCTTTGGTCTTTCTTAGAGATAGCTATTAGTTCGCAGTTTTAGGAAAGAGAGATCGATCCATTTGCGTGCGCCAGCGCCACTGCACACTTTCCGGCTAGCTTAGCCTCCCCAACCATCCCAGTCTCCCTCTCTCTGCGCGGGCCTCATCCGCCCCCTCCCCCCTTTAGCTTTCAGGCCCCCTATCGCCCTAGCTAGGCGGACAGAACGGCAGCCTCGCCTCGCCCATGGTGTTTTTTTTTTCTGCAGACTTGCGCGCGCACAAGCCATGCAGGACTTTCCAGATCGTACGTAGAATGGACGGGAGAAAGAGCGGGGTTTTTTACTTTTAGGAGAAAAATTTGTCAGCGTCATCATCAGTAGGCCAAGGGGGGGAGGTTCTGAGGCTGTTCTTCTCTAGAATCTAGATCAGGGCCAAAACTTCTATGCCAGGCCTCTTATAGAAGGGGAAAGGGGTTATTCTTTTGGACAAAGTGAGCGTGGGATGGATGGTGGAAAATTGCTGTGAATTTTTATTGTTTTGCACCAAATTATTGAATACTGACTGGGTACAGGAATTAGGCAACTATAGGCAGCAGTTTAGGCATTAAGGAAACATGATTTTCTACGTATGCAACGCTATTGTATGTTCTTACCTGTCTGCCTGCCTGCCTGTCTGTCTGTCTGTCTGTCTGTCTGTCTGTCTGTCTGTCTGTCTGTCTGTCTGTCTGTCTGTCTGTCTGTCTGTCTGTCTGTCTGTCTGTCTGTCTGTCTGTCTGTCTGTGTGTCTGTCTGTCTGTCTGTCTGTCTGTCTGTGTGTCTGTCTGTCTGTCTGTCTGTGTGTCTGTCTGTCTGTCTGTCTGTCTGTCTGTCTGCCTGTCTGTGTGTCTGTCTGCCTCTCTGTCTGTCTGTCCCTCTGTCTGTCTGTATGCCTGCCTGTCTGTCTTTACGCCAGTCTGCCTGTCTGTATGCCTGTCTGCCTGTCTGTCTGTCCGTCTGTCTGTCTGTAAATTAATAATACCTGTTGGAGATCAGCAAGCTATTTACTTCAAAATCGCTTCTCAAGACTTTAAGAAGATTACGAAGTCAAACAAAACAGTAAAATTATTTGCTTATTCAACCGAAAATCACCCCCTCACTTAAAACTTTGCAGTCTCCATGCTGCGCATCACACAGGCGCAGATTCTCTGCTTGTCAGCCTCTCTAGGCGGCGTGGCCATCTGCGAGACAAAGACCAGCCCGCCGTACACAGACTTCTTTAATGTCACCTACTACAAGTACAAAGTGGCGGACCGGACCAGGTCGCAACTGAATTACTGTGAGTCGCTTAACCTCAGCTATAAATTAAAGGGATTTACTTTGAAAGCTTGTTTAATTATATTCATAAATAAAAGTTGCTTTGTATGACCGACATGATCGATTTAAATTCCATTTTGACTCAAATGATTGACCCAAATCCCTTATTGACTCAAATGATTGACCCAAATCTCCTATTGACTCAAATGATTGTCAAATCTATCAATGACTCAAATGATTGACCCAAATCTATCAGTGACTCAAATGATTGACCCAAATCTCCTATTGACTCAGATGATTGACCCAAATCTCTAATTGACTCAAATGATAAACCCAAATCTCATTGACTGAAATGATTGGCCCAAATCTCCTATTGACTCAAATTATTGATCCAAAACCATCATTGAGTCAAATGATTGACCCGAATCCCTTATTGACTCAAATGATTGACCCGAATCCCTTATTGACTCAAATGATTGACCCAAATCCCTTATTGACTCAAATGATTGACCCAATCCCTTATTGACTCAAATGGTTGACCCAAATATCCTATTGACTCAAATGATTGACCCAAATCTCTAATTGACTCAAATTATTGATCCAAAACCATCATTGAGTCAAATGATTGACCCAAAGCTCTTTGTGACCTGTTAGTGTTACTGAGCAGTGAAAATATAACTCTGCAAAGCTCAGTCTGTTTCAAGATAACAAATCAACTAAATGGTGTCTTCAAATGATCAATCTATAATGCCTTGAGGATGTGATTATGCTGATTAACATCCGATCAGTTCTTAAAATGCAAAACCTTTTATTTGGCATCTCAGGGGGTTTTAATCCTTCCCTCTGTACGTATTCTTGTCCCCAAGTGCCATTCAATCCGCTTTCGCAAAAGCCTGCTCAAGAGTGCTCCATCTTGTTACGCAATACAACGAATGAATGGGAACTCAGACCCTGGAGCGAGTTGAATCCGGATCCAACCCCTCACCCCCAAAGGGTTGGATTAGGCAAGTTGATTGACAGCCAGGGCTGGGGGGATGCTGTGACTTGCCTGGCGGGCGGCACAGGTGGGCCTCAGCTGCTGCTTTGGATTTACCTTTCTAGTCACTTGCCTGGAGCGATAGAAGGACTGAGACTGTGGAAAGGAACTGAGGAGGAGCATCTCAAAATTTCTCCCAATAGAGATTGTGGATTCTACATTCAATTTTCCTGTGTTTTTCTATAACTTTATTTTTATCTTCTCCATCACTTCACCACTTCTCTGCTCTCCCCACATCCACTCCTTCGCTTCTCCGCTCTCCCTCACTTCTCTACTCTCCCTCACTTCTCTACTCTCCCTCACTTCTTTACTCTCCCTCACTTCTCTACTCTCCCTCACTTCTCTACTCTCCCTCACTTCTTTACTCTCCCTCACTTCTCTACTCTCCCTCACTTCGCTACTCTCCCTCACTTCTCTACTCTCCCTCACTTCTTTACTCTCCCTCACTTCCCTACTCTCCCCCACTTCTCTACTCTCCATTACTTCTCTACTCTCCCTCACTTCTCTACTCTCCCTCACTTCTCTACTCTCCCCCACTTCTCTTCTCTCCCCCACTTCTCTACTCTCCATTACTTCTCTACTCTCCTCACTTCTCTACTCTCCTCACTTCTCTACTCTCCCTCACTTCGAAACCTTTCTTCATATTTTGAATCGTAATATTTGAATTTAAAAAAACCCTCAATTTCTTAATTATTTCCCCCTCTCCACCCCACCCACAGCCTTCTACCACACGAAGTACGCGATATTCGAGAACGGCTTCAACTTTCTGCACATCCTCAATCTGGCCAACAATGATCAGGAGTATCTCTACCAGGCGGAGATCAGTCTAACCGAAGGCAATAGAATAGTGTACAGGAACCTGTCGCTGCCCATTCCTATCAAAGTACTGCCAGACAGTGCGTCATACGTAGCGCACGATCAGGCTCAGGTTCGGCACACCTACGCCGCTCACGAGGTCCGCAGCGGTCTTGTCGTGTTGCTGCCCTGCTACCAGAAGGAGGCCGGCTCGTTGTCCTCCAGGTCCGGCGTGGCGGCTCAGAGCTTCTACGAATGGCGTCGCAATGGTCAGCTAATTCGCGTTAGCGAGGTGCCGTACAGCGAGGAGACCTACGCCTTCGTCACCCAGGGTGTTGGCAGTTTGAGGATTCGCGATCCCAGACAGACGGACGCCGGGGTGTACACTTGCGCCTATAGGGGCATTCTGCTGGAGAATGTCACCTTGGATTTGTACTGTGAGTCGCTGGTGATAAGGAAGGGTACGAGTAGAGTTGGGTAATGGAGGAGAGTAGGATTGGGTGATGAGGGGGAGTAGGGTTGAGTGATGAGGGAGAGTAGGGTGGGGTGATGAGAGAGAGTAGGCAAAGGTGACGAGGGAGAGTAGGGTAGGGTGATGAGGGAGAGTATGGTAGGGTGATGAGGGAGAGTAGGGTAGGGTGATGAGGGAGAGTAGGGTAGGGTGATGAGGGAGAGTAGGGTAGGATGATGAGGGAGAGTAGGGTGGGGTGATGAGAGAGAGTAGGCAAAGGTGACGAGGGAGAGTAGGGTAGGGTGATGAGGGACAGTAGGGTAGGGTGATGAGGGAGAGTATGGTAGGGTGATGAGGGAGAGTAGGGTAGGATGATGAGGGAGAGTAGGGTGGGGTGATGAGAGAGAGTAGGCAAAGGTGACGAGGGAGAGTAGGCAAAGGTGACGAGGGAGAGTAGGGTAGGGTGATGAGGGAGAGTAGGGTAGGGTGATGAGGGAGAGTATGGTAGGGTGATGAGGGAGAGTAGGCAAGGGTGACGAAGGAGAGTAGGGAAGGGTGATGAGGGAGAGTAGGGTAGGGTGATGAGGGAGTGTAGGGTGGGGTGATGAGGGAGAGTAGGGTGGGGTGATGAGGGAGAGTAGGGTGGGGTGATGAGGGAGAGTAGGGTAGGGGGATGAGGGAGAGTAGGGTGGGGTGATGAGGGAGTGTAGGGTGGGGTGATGAGGGAGAGTAGGGTAGGGTGATAAGGGACAGTAGGGTAGGGTGATGAGGGAGTGTAGGGTGGGGTGATGAGGGAGTGTAGGGTGGGGTGATGGGGGAGAGTAGGGTAGGGGGATGAGGGAGAGTAGGGTAGGGGGATGAGGGAGAGTAGGGTAGGGTGATAAGGGAGAGTAGGGTAGGGTGATGAGGGAGTGTAGGGTGGGGTGAAGAAGGAGTGTAGGGTGGGGTGATGGGGGAGAGTAGGGTAGGGGGATGAGGGAGAGTAGGGTAGGGGGATGACAGAGTAGGGTAGGGGGATGAGGGAGACTAGGGTAGGCGGATGACAGAGTAGGGTAGGGTGATGAGGGGGAGTAGGGTAGGGTGATGAGGAAGAGTAAGGTAGGGTGATGAAGGAGTAGGGTTGGGTGATGGGGGAGAGTAGGGGAGGGTGATGAGGGAGAGTAGGATTGGGTGATGGGGGAGAGTAGGGGAGGGTGATGGGGGAGAGTAGGGTTGGGTGATGAGGGAAGTTTCTGTTATAAAAGCATTACTGACTAGCAACATTATGTGAAAGCGAAGCGAAGAAAACCAATGAGTTGAGTGGCTTTCACTGATGGAACAGCAATTCCAAGACTGTCAAGCATTTCCCCTACTGCAGTGGATCGATTCATTGGTGGCCTCTTACGCAATTCCTGACTGACTTGAAGGAATGCAAGATTGATGCTGGAACTTTCCCGGCTTGGGAAAACGTTATTTTTTGCTTTTGGGGTGGTGGACGGTTAGAGGGGGTGAAAAATTCAATTTTGAGTGCAGTCGGTTTTCCGGTTTGGCCTGCCTGCTGCGCTGGCTTAGGGGAAAAAGAAAATACCGGAGGGACGTGGAAAATTTTAAATAATCGATTCAGTGCCCTCCGTCCACTGAGTAGCTTGGCTGAAGCATTAGGGCGAGAATATAAATGCTGGAGAATAGCGAAAAATGACAGAAAGAACGTTTTGCTAAAAAGATGGCGGAGATCGCGGGCTAAAAATGCTTAATTTTTGCTGCATTATTGCTTATGTATAGAAGCCCAACATATGCAGGGCTGAAAGATAGGCAGGAAGACAGACAGACAGACAGACAGGCAGACAGACAGACAGACAGACAGACAAACCGAGAGACAGACAGACAGACACACAGACAGACAGACAGACACACAGACAGACAGACATACAGACAGACAGACAGACATACAGACAGACAGACAGACAGACAGACAGACAGACAGACAGACACACAGACAGACAGACAGACAGACAGACAGACAGACAGACACACAGACAGACAGACACACAGACAGACAGACAGACAGACACACAGACAGACAGACAGACAGACAGGCAGGCAGACAAACAGACAGACAGTCAACCTACAGCCCACCCGAACCCGCAGCCCGCATCTCGGTGAAGACGCCAGCCAGTCCGCAGATTGTGGACTTCAGCGGCAACGTCAGCCTGGCCTGCGACGCCCAGGGCTGGCCCATCAACAGCATCTCCTGGTTGCACAACGGCCGACCCGTTGTAGCCGACGGGGTTCGAATCCGGGTGACCCCGGCCAGGGAGTCGCTGGAGCGCGGCCACAGCGTGCTGACCATCGCCAACGCCACCCTGCTGGACCAGGGCCCGTACCAGTGCTTCGCGGAGAGATTCGTTCGGCCGTCGGCCAGTAAGGTGCCCTACGATTCGGCCCAGAGTTCAACTGAGGTCATCATTAACAGTGAGTGGGCTGGTGCTCCATTGGCGATCGATATAGGCGGTTCGGATTCCCAGCGAGCGAGCTGGCTTCGTTAGTTTTCTCTGTTAGTTTAGCGTATGAGACTCAGTGCAAATGGAGCTCTCTGTGTTTCTGTGAGATCTGCGTATCTCTCCTTGTGCTTTCCTTGCTACATTCTGCTGCTTCTGTACCCCTTGGCGGCCTCCTTTCTCCTCCCCAGAGTCTTTCTAACCCTATTTGCCCCCTGTCGGCTGTCTCTTCACTCTTACTCCATGTTTTTTCTCTCCCTACTATGTCTCCTGTCTCCTCTTCTGTCTCCCCCTTTCTGTCTCCCCCTTCTGTCTCCCCCTTCTGTCTGCCCTTTCTGTCTCCCCCTTCCGTCTCCCCCTTCTGTCTCCCCCTCACTGTCTCCTTCTGTTTTCCCCTTCCTCCTTTCATGTCTCCACCAGTTTCCCAATCCCCTATCTCCCGTTTATCGTATGCGGCATGCTAAGAGTCGCAAATTAGAAAAAAAAACAATTCAAACAACCAAATCCCCCTGTCCAACGGATTAGCAACTGATTATCAAAACGCTTTCACGTCACCCGCCTGACCGCCAACCCGCAGAGATGCCGCCCTATCTGGTGAAGCAGCGGCCGCAGGATCGCTACATCCCGGTCCGACTGCCTGGCGCCGCGGATGACGACGTCGCCGGCGCCGCGGTCGGCAGCAGCGGCAGCTTCTCCTGCAGTTTCACCGCCGCCCCGGTGCCGAAAATTCGCATCACCCTGGACGGCAGCCGGACGAAATTCGACGAATTCGAGTCGGCCTCGGTGAAGGCCTTCGTCCGCCAAACGAGCGTGTCGACTCGACGAATCGACGTGACGGTGAACTTCAGTCCGACCGAGCTGCAGCACACCGGCCGGCTGGTTGTTGAAGCCCGCAACGATTTCGGCGTGGCTGCCTGCGAGTTTCATCTGTTTGCCGTGGCCTGTGAGTGATGGGCAAATCCGCTCTCTGTTGGTCTAATAAACAATTTCCACATGCTAATCCACTATCATCAGCTCTAATCCAATTAAGGGACTTAAATAAGCAATTATAACAAACTTTAACACACTTTTATCGACTTTTATTCTCTCTAATCCTTTCTAGTCCTCTGTGTTGTGGCTGCTAGCCAATTGACTAAGAATACGGCTGAGTCAATCAGAGGAGAGGTGCTCTCTCGCATAGCGAGGGCTGTGCTTTTATATTGTCAACAAGATGTACATCTGGTCAGGTACATGCGTACATAGTAGAGCAATGCACATTCAAATTCACCACATCATCCCCCCCTCAAAGAGGTGACAGTAACGGGAGGGGTTACAGAACAATAGCACAAGCGCATACATTAGCGATCAGTTCATAAAGCGATGGCAATCACTAAGGTAGTCACTAGAGTCACTGACAGTTCATAATCAAATCAGTCATGGGTCACGACGCTGCCGAACCATTGAGGCGGTGCGCGCAGTCTCTCGGAACGGCGCAGCGGTGGCGCTGGCGGCGCCGCCTCCGTTGTCGCGCCAGCTGGCTCTTGCGGCGGCTCAGAGTCGCCGTCATCGTCGCACCAGCCGTGGCGGTCGTCTAGGATGCAGCGGCTGACGTGCCAGCGACTGCCATCGGCCAGCGTCAGCGTGTTGCCCTTACGACTGACAACTGTCTGCGGCTCGGAAACGCCGCTGCCGAGTTTACTTTTCTTCGGTCGGCGGATGCAGATGCGACTCCCGACGGTCAACGCGGCGCTCCGCAGCTGCTGACTATGCTTGGGCGGTTGTCGGCGACTTTCAGCTTGCTGCTGCCGCTTCTGGATGGTGCGCCGCAGCATCTGGCTTGGCGCGGACTCGGGCCTGGCCGGTTGAAGCCGGTCGAGTGGCAGGCGGAGCTTCCGCCCCAGCATCAGCTCAGCCGGGGTTTTCTGGGTCAGCGCGTGCTCCGCCGATCGATACGCCAGCAGAAGTTCCTGCACAGCTTGCTTCAGCGGCACGCCGTCGGCCAACAGGGCTCGCAGAGAGGACTTGATGAAGCCGTTGAACCTTTCGACCCCGCCGTTCTGCTGCGGACAGTAGAATGGAGTCCGGCGATGTTTGATTCCAAGCGTGCTGAGGAAGTCGGTGAACTCGCTAGACACGAACTGCGGCCCGTTGTCGGTTGTAATCTCGTCTGGCAGGCCCCAGCGGACGAACAGGCTGCGCAGGGCCTCGATGCAGGCTGTGGAAGTCACGGACGAGGACGCGATGATTTCGGGCCACTTGGAGTAGAGGTCGTGGACGACAATCAGGAACCTGTGGGAGTGCGTCGGCTGCCGGCAGCTCCCCGACGATGTCGACTTGCAGCTGTCTCCACGGGCCCGCTGGTAGCTCTGTGGTTGACCAGGGCTTGATCGGCTTGAACGCCTTCTCGGACAGGATGCAGGCGCTGCAGTTCCTCACGAACACTTCCACGTCGCTGTCAATGCGCGGCCACCAGACGGTGTCGCGGCACCGCGCCTTGACCTTCGCAACGCCGAGGTGCCCCTGATGCGCCTCCGTCAACACCAGGTCGAGGAGGGAGGCTGGGATGACCGCTCGGCCGCCTCTCGCTAGGCAGCGGCCGTCGTTCCATAGGCTGAGCTCGTGCCGCACTTGATGGAAACCCTTCAGGTCACTAGGAATCTCGGTGGGCCATCCGTTGAGCACGAATTGGACGACTCGCTGCAGCTGGTCGTCTCTTGCGGTGGCCTCGGCGAGCTGAGTAACTGAAATAGGCTCCGAACTCCTGGCAAGCACTAGGTTGATGTCGGACTCAGTTTGACTTTGATCGCTTGATTCCTGGCTAGTCCTTTTGCGATCATAGCCGTAGCGGGACAGAAAGTCAGGTTGAACGTTCAGCTTACCAGGTACATGCTCGATGTCGAAGTCGTAGACATAGAGTCTCTCGCACCAGCGTTGAAGTCGAAGAGGTCGCTGGCCGACTCCTCGCGCTGACAGAAGGGTGGTCAGAGCCTGGTGGTCGGTCAGTAGCTTGAACTTCCGGCCGTACAGCAACAGGTGCCAGTGCTCGCAGCTCCAGACGCAGGCCAGAGCCTCCTTCTCCGTCGCCGAGTAGCGGCGCTCAGTGTCAGACAGAGCACGCGAGGCGAAGGCGACTGGACGCAGCTGTCCGCGCTCGTCGATTTGGCTCAGAGTGGCGCCCAGGGCAACGTCGCTGCTGTCACACGAGACGACTGTCTCATGGCTCTGATCGAAGAACTTCAGGCACGGCGCCGATGAGATGAGCCGCTTGACCTCGCTGAAGGCCTCCTCGCACTTCTTGTCCCAGTTCCAGGGCGCGTCCTTGCGCAGGAGCGCCGTCAGCGGCTCGGCGACGTGCGACAGGTTCTTGATGTAGAACTGGAAGAACTTGGCAAAGCCGAGGAAGGAAGCGAGCTCCGCCGTGCTTGTCGGTGCTTTGAGTTTGGCTACAGACTCGGTGTGGGACTGAAGTGGCTGGATGCCGGCAGCACTGATCCGATGTCCGACGAACTCGATCTCGGCGACCTTGAAGATGCACTTCTTGAGGTTGATGGTCACCCGGTGCTGCAGCAGCTTGTCCAGGACTTGGAGTACGCGGTTGTCGTGTTCCGCTTCCGTTGCGGCGTGCACAGCAATGTCGTCCTGATAGTGCATAACACCGTCGATACCTTCCAGGATCTTGCCGACGACCTTCTGGAATGCCGCCGGAGCTGAACTGATTCCGAACGGCATCCGCTTGAATCGGTACAGGCCGGATTCGGTGTGGAAGCAGGTCAGGTTCTTGGCGTCATCGTGCAGTGGCAGTTGCAGATACGACTGGTTGAGATCGATCCGCGAGAACAGCTTAGAGTTGGTAAACTCGGTAACCAGGTCAGCGAATGTCGGCAGTGACATCGAGTCTGGGACGATCGCCTTGTTGACGCTGCGCAGGTCAACGCAGAGACGAAGCTTCCCGTCGGACTTCCTGGCGCAGGTAACATTGGATTGCCAGTCAGGAACGTCGCCGTCAACACGCTCGATGATGCCTTCGTCCTTCCAGCGTTGGATCTCGGCGGCACACTCTTGGCGCAGGGCGAGCGGTAGCCGGCGCATCCGCTGGGCCACCGGCGGCACGGTCGGGTCCACCCTTGGACGGTGGCAGAACCCCTTGATCTCGCCGAGGCCGGTGCCTAAAGCGTGGTACTTGGCAGGGATCCAATCTGGCATGTTTGACATACCTGAAGTCTCGCTGCCGGACCTGACAGTGAGGATTTGATGTCCGGAAGGTCCGAGGACCTTGCAGCCGAGCTTGTCCATCAGGTCGATGCCCATCAGGTCGTCGCCATCCATGACGACTGTGAAGGTGAACGACGGTAGCTGAATGCTGTCGAACTCAACCTTGGCGTCGATCTCACCGGCGACGCTGATGCTGGAGCCGTTGTAGGACAGCAGCTTCTTCTCGGACGGGCGCAGAGGAGTCCTTGATCCGACGATTCTCCGGCATGTCTGCATGTTGAGGATGGAGACCTTGGCGGCTGTGTCCACCAGTAGCGGAGTGCTGCGATCGTTGATCCTGACGTTGGCTGTCTTGTACTCGCCTTTCTTGCTCGATCCAACGGCGAAGATGCTCTGCTGGCTGGAGCTGTCCACCTCAACGCCTTGGATCTTCTTGCGGCTTGAGGTCGGTGTGGCGGTGCTGCTCTTGCACATCTTGGCGAAGTGGTTGAGCCTGCCGCACTTCTTGCACGCCTTCCCTCGTGCCGCGCAGCGCGGATCGCCGCCTGTGCGGTGGCCTGGTTGGCCGCAGTGCGAGCAGCAGGGCTGCACCTGCTGACCCGCCTGGCGCTGCTTGGTGTCGTGTGAAGCTCTCCGGGCGTTGATCTTCTTGATGCCGTCGTCGGCTGTTGTCTTTCCAGTCAGCGATTTCTCACTCTGGACTGCCATTTCAACCTGGGTGGCGATTCGAATCGCTCCGTCCAGTGTGAGCTCTCTTTCCAGGAGAAGTCGTTCGCGCACCTTCGAGGATGAGGTGCCGAAGATCAGCTGATCCAGGATGAGGTCGTTGTGGAGGCCTTCGAACTGGCAGTCCTTGGCGGCATGGCGCAGATTTGCCACGAAGGCCTGAACGCCTTCGCCGCTTCGCTGGACGCACTTCCTGAATTCGTGACGCCTGGCGTACACGCTCATCGTTGGCTGGAAGTGCTGCTTGAGAAGTTCGCATGCCGCTGTGAGAGTTGCTGGAGCTGCCTCCTGGGCGGCTGAAAGAGTTCGGTAGATTCGCACTCCTTCCCGGCCCAGGCAGTGGACGAGCAGTGCAATCTTCCTGGCTTCTTGCAGGCTGTCGACTCCGGATGCTAGCAGGTAGGTGTCAAACTCAGCGGCCCAGACTTCCCACGAAACCACAGGCGTTCCTGGGTTGTCCAGAAATGGCGGCGGTTCACGAAGACTCAATCGTATCGCTGGCGCTGGCGCCGAGGCCGATGCATTGGCATTCTCCGTGCTGCCCATCTCTCAGTTGGCTCTCTGACTTGTGAAGTTGAGTGCCGTGTTAGGTAAGAGCGAGAATCGCTAACCCAGTGTGTCTGGCTGCCGTGAGACGAGTGGTTGGAGTGACTTGTGGCTGTTTGACTAGAGGGACTTAAGCCCCTGCTTGCGACGCCAGTGTTGTGGCTGCTAGCCAATTGACTAAGAATACGGCTGAGTCAATCAGAGGAGAGGTGCTCTCTCGCATAGCGAGGGCTGTGCTTTTATATTGTCAACAAGATGTACATCTGGTCAGGTACATGCGTACATAGTAGAGCAATGCACATTCAAATTCACCACACTCTGTAATCCGCTTTAATCAACTCTAATCCCCTAATCCATTTTAATTCACTCTAGTCCACTCTAATCCGCTCAAATCCACTCAAATCCACCCTAATCCGCTCTAATCCACTCTAATCCGCTCCAATCCCCTCTAATCCACTCTAA
>CATNEM010000136.1:2595000-2600000 GCA_950096795.1 Macrostomum cliftonense | reverse complement strand
GATGTGAAGCATCAAGGATCAGTGAAGCAGGATGGGAAGCATCAAGGATCAGTGAAGCAGAATGGGAAGCATCAAGGATCTGTAAAGCAGGATTTGAAGCATCAACAATATGTGAATCTGTATTTTGAAGAATGACGAGAAGCTGAATTTTAGGCTTCAAGGGCTTAAGTAGGATAATTGATAAGTGACGGCGTTAGTCATCAGTTAAAATATCCCCGCGCCACCCCATATCGCCCTGCAGCTCCCAGCCTGACCATTCGACCATTCGAGCAGCAGTCGCAATTCGCCATCAGCGCCAAGAACTTCAGCATGGACTGCCACGTACTGGGCGGCCTGCACTCCGGCGTTAATCTCGCCAACCTGACCAGGCGACATCCGGGCCTGCGTGTCAGCCTGTACGATTTGAAATGGGAAATGCGGACTGACAGCGGCGCCGTGCTGACGCTGCCGACTAATCATCGGACTAGCGTGGACGACGCCGAGCACCCCGACCGACTGCGTATCATCGATGTTGAATCAACCGACGCCGGTCGGTACACTTGCACCGCCACGTTGAAACACTCTGGCGCGGGTTCGAACTCGGGACCGACGGTCAGACAGTCGGAATCGACTAATCTGGTGGTGGTTAGCGGCATCCGGCCGAGCAGTTTTAGCGATCAGCTCGACCTGGAGCCCGGCGTCAACATTGGTGACATTTGCAAGCCGGTGAACACGCCGACCGGGCCGTGGTACGCCTGGTGGGAGTTTGTTAGCTCGCGCAATGGCAGCCAAAGTTTAATTAAGCCCTGCTCTCCTGATATCTACGCCCAGTGCTTCCAGCCGCATGTCACCGTAAGATTTTTAACAAAGGCTTTGTTATTTGTATATCTGCATTATGGTACTGTTATGAACTGAATTTTAGTAGCACATAGCGATTAATTAAGGGAAGCTTGACAGATAATTACTCGATAATAACAGAAGTAAAATCCAATCCCTACCCCAACAGTACCTGCCAATCATTGGCGGCAGCGGCGAGCAGACCCACTGTCCAATCGCGAACCGTTTCGTTGAAGCCGGCGTGCCGCAGTTTCTTTTAAATGATCATTTAAAACGCAACTCCGAGGCTAAGATGAACATTCGCTACACGGAAGACAAGCCGTACGAGGGTGTATTCACTTGTCACCTGGTTAGCTGCTACGATTCAGCGGCCAGCCATAAGCGAGTTAAATACAAGAGTAAGCAGATTTAGTATATAGGACTAGCTATTTTGGCCCCCCCCCCTGTAACAGAAACGCAAAAATTCAGACTTTGTGGGCGTTAATTTCAACTCTTTCAGAGGAATACATTTTCAAGCCCGGACATCCGCCAAACAACAAGGAGGTCGTGCTCGGCACGTCTGTTAGCGTTAGCTGTCAGCTCACGGACGTTGGACCAGACATGCCCAGTCTGCTGTGGTATAAGGGCAGCAAACTGATCAAGGGTAAGTTCAAGGGTGTGTGCTAATTATTGAAGAGCGTGATTTATTGGTACGTATTACCTCTGATTCTGTATTACAGAACGCCAGGTGCCTCGCTACAGAAGTCTGAACGGCACCTCAGCTCGGGTGTTTCAATTCGACAATGGCACTCTGAGAATTGCGGAGATCCGACCTGAGGACCAGCACTTTCTGTGCGCCACGGACCTGCCTGACACGTCGAAGCTCCGTTCCACAACCTTTAACCCCTCGATTCGATATCCGGCTCAGGTTTTACCGTTTGAAAGCAACCGACTCGAGCTGCAGGTCGGTAGCAATCACAGCGTACCGTGCGTGGTCAAGGGCGACAAGCCTTACAACGTGAGCTGGGTCGCTCGCTACGAGGGCGACAACAACATACCGTGCCCATTGATCCCACCTGACCGGCCTCGGTACAGCAGCTACGACTACAGCATCACCAGGTGTAACCCGGACTTTGTTCGCAGTCCCTACGATGCTACATCTTATCAGCACGTACGCGACGCCAGCATCACCGTTACTGAGGCTGGTGTTCTTGTACTAACCAACGTCAACAGAGGCGTTCACGGCAGGTACATCTGCCGGGCCCGCAATCAGTACAATAGCCAGAGGGACGCGTCGGCTGATCGGTGGCCTAGCGAGCAGCTGCTCGATGTGGTTGTCATCCAGCGGCCGGGGCCCGTAAAGGTAATTTTCCTAAAGTAGCCCTGTCTAGAATGAAATTAAAATCTAACAACTCACTCTAAAATTGGTATTGCAGAATTTTGTCTCTACGGATCACGACCAGACAACTGCTACGCTGCAGTGGGAGGCTCCCGACAGCAACGGTCACAAGGAGATCGTGCGCTACGCCATCGCCTACACGGAGCCAACTGGCCAGCTGACAGTGCAAAATCTGACGGTTGATAAGAAAAGCCACACGTTCACTGGCCTGCAGCCGGGCACTGACTATGTATTCAACATTACGGCCGTGAACAGTGTCGGGCCGGGACCCGAGGCCAGCTGTCGCGTGTCAACTAAAGAGCGTGCGCCATCGGGACCCGTCCTGGATCTGAAGGTTAACGCCGAGGGCGCGTCAGCTTTGCGCTTGACTTGGCAACCGCCAGAACTGTTGAAACGAAACGGTCGAATGACAAACTATTCTGTGGCGGTCTGGCCCGTGTCAGCGGCCTCGTCAGGCTCTGAAGGTGTCAATGACTGCGAGAGTGGTACTGGAGACGTCAAGGTAAGCGTTCAATATGACAATGAATCGAACAAATAACAATAGCTTCAATCAACATCATGAAATAATCTCCTTCAGGTAACATTCCGCTGCCCCAGCACCGCTGCCTTCATCGGACCAAAAAGCGACGGTCGTCTCAATGGACCCGGATTAGGGCCGCAGATCTGCTACAGCGAGCACAATCCGTTGAAAGCGTTCACTGAATACATCGTTCGGGTGACACCGTTAAACGCTGTTGGTGCCGGACCGCCTAGCTGCGTCCGGGTTCGGACGCTTGAGTCAAGTAAATTTTATTGCTTCGCTTTTTTGTGAATTTCAAGCAGTGTGAAGTGACAAACATTGCATAGCTAGAATGTTAATCTTAATCCCACCGCTGCCACCAGTGTTAACCTAATCAGCATTTTTTGCTCTCCCGAAAAATTCAAACAGCCCCCAGATCGCCGCCAGCTAATCCGCGATGCGAGGCCAAGACCGAGTCGCAGATATTGGTCTCCTGGCGCGCCCCAGATGCTAGCAGCGTCAACGGCATCACCAAGGAGTATCAGATCCAGTACATGCCGGCCGATGATGCAATAGAGCAGAGTGAGTCTTGTTTTTCTAACACAATGTTTTAGTTTTATATAAATCCTTTTCGTACTACTCAAAGTAATACAATTCGCCATAAAACAGACGAAACACTCGCTGAAGAAGTGATCGCGTCCGGTACTGAACAGTTAATCAGCGGCCTACAGATGTACACTAACTACTCATTCACGGTTACCGTAGCTAATAGCAAAGGCCGTTCGGCGCCAACAAGTAGAATCTTCTGCCGGACGCTGGCTGCCAGACCGGAGCCGCCGCGCGAGCTGCGCGCATTCGGCGTCAACGGCACCCACGCCGTTCTGGCCTGGCGTCAGACCGAGGCGCCTAACGGACGCCTTACTGGCTATCGAATTAAGCGAGTGTGCGCCGACAGCAAACTAGAGATCGAGCATCCGCTACCGCCAGACGGTCCGGCCTCTCACTACGAGCACCATTTAATTGGTGGCCTGTCAGTGAATTCGCGATGCGATTTCAGCGTGGCGGCTCGAAATGAAAAACTGTTGGGCGGCTACTCACGTTTGGAGTCGTTGTTTGTTAATGAGAATCGTAAGTTGAAAGTTAAGCAATGATGTTGTTGGTTTCTTGATAAAATCCAGTATTAAAAATCCAAAATGACTTAGTGCTAGTATTGCTGCATTATTTGTTAGATTCTTAAAACGGCCCTTTTTAGGCTTCTGCAAATTGCAAGTGACAAATCCTTTTTAATAAATACTTTAAAAAATCGCTACTAATAAATCGCTATTTAATGTTTTTTTCATTCGTTTTAACAGCTCCGCTACAAATCGTATCATTCTCGCAAGACTTTCGAGTCACTCAGAGTGCCCGTCTAGTACTGGACTGCTACATTGTTGGCTTTGGCGACACCAGGCCTAAATGGACAATGCCTACGGTTGAGTAAGTAGCAAGGATATAATCATTTATCCAGGATCCATGCAACTCAAGAAGTAAAAACCGTAGGTTAAACCCCACTGCAAACCCCCTTCCAATTGAAGCTCCCCAGACACACAGCAGCTACCAAATGGTTCTCTAGTTGTCACCCGTCTGCGCAGCATCGGCGGCGCCCATCGGTACAAGTGCAGCACCAGCGACGGCCTGACTGACGTCTCCTACACGGTCCAGGTGGCCAGCGTGCAAAATCTACGTAAGTATTTTGTGTGGGTGAAAACGGCCCTTTTAAGGGCAAAAGTTCTTTGTTGCTTAATTTCCTAGTTTTTGCCTCCGCAACCTGCAGCTGTGCCGCAGACTCCGCGCCTGCTACCTGGCCAACGAACAAACTCCTCGCTAGAGGTGATCTGGCGTCCCATGGGCATCGGGTCGCCCGACTCCGCCTCGGTCCCAGTCGCCGCCGGGAACTCGCTCATCGCCAGCTACAATCTCAACTACGTGAACTTGTACTCCGGCGCCGAGGACACGCGTACAGTGAGCGCCCGAAACCGGTCCTACCTTGTCGATCCCGTCCAGTGCGGCGCCGCCATGAAATTTCGCATTCGAGCTGTCAACGGATTTGATTTAAAAAGTCCTTACACCGACTATCTGGAGATGAGGACTCTGGGCTCCAGGCCAGTCCTACGCAGCGGCGCCGGGCCCATAGCCAAGATTCTTCCTCGGGGAGTTGAGTTTAACTTCTCCGACATTCTTCCCGGCGACGGCTGCCATCCCAACAAGTATCTAGTCTATTTGCACAGCCTGCCGTTGGAGACGCTTAGCGGATTCGAACTCGGGACC